>JAUIRK010000107.1:0-79778 GCA_030549495.1 Nectonema munidae
CCTGGTTTTCTTCCTCTGAAGAATTCAAAGGTTTTTACGGTTAGGTAGTGCTCTAGCGACCCGATTCTACGTGGTTAGTAATCAAGCTATCACTAGACAATAAGTTTGTTTCCCAAATTGGGAGCGTTCGCTTTAGGATAGTATCAATCACTCAGCTGTATTTATATATTGTAACATAATTTTTTGTAAAATAATATATATAACAAGGTATAGCTATTCTTTTGTAACAAGGGCCGGTAGGTGTTTAGTGGGATGGAAAGTCCAGGTAGACCTGGACTCAGCATTCCGGGCGGCCACGATATCCGAAAGGATGGGTGCGAACGCCACAAACAACTTAACTTAACTTAACTTAATGACATGTGTAAATGATGTATGTGTTTTCTTGCTTTTGTAGCTTTCTTGACAATCTCCGCAAACCATCAAGCTTTGCTATGATCGAGTAAGCGGCAACATCAAAAAAAGAAGAAAAAATGTTCAGTTTTTCTCCGTGTTCTCCGATAGAAGAATGCCAATGAAACTAAAAGCAAGGATTAACACATCAACTGCCAGACCAGTTCTAACTTATGGATGTGAAAGTTGTAGTTTAAAGAAAAAGGAGCAGAGAAAATTAATAGCAACGGAGATGAAGATGCTTAGAAAAATGATGGGGGTCACGCTGAGAGAAAAAAAAGAAACGAGGAAGTGAGAAGAAAGACGGGAGTTGATGTCAATGTGATGGCTGTGGCAGAGCGGTGTAAGCTGCCGTGGTTTGGACATGTTTTAAGGAAGAAAGGTCGTGCGCCAAACTATCGAAAAGAAGGTGAGTGGAAAAAGAAGTAGAGGGAGGCAGCGTAAAAGATGGAAGGACGGACTGATGGAGCAACTGAAGCAGCTTGGACTGACCGAAGAGGATGCGCAGGACAGGTAAAAATGGAGAGAGCGGATCTCAGCCACCGACCCCCAACATGGGGAGGGACAAGGTGTAGTCAAAGAAGAAGAAGATATGGAGAGAATAAACATAATCTTACCCGATTTTTATAAAAGAATTCAAAATACAACTCAAACAAATAAAAGTGTGAAATGAAAGAATGTTCAAAAACACAACAAAATGAAGTGCTTTATGTAGTAAAAAGTGGTGATAATTTTAAATAAATAGTGTTTTATTAATGTTACCATTTTTACTTCTAAATTATCTTTTTTTTACTTCTAAATTCTCTTTTTTTAGTTCTAATTTGTCTTTTTTATGTTCTAAACTTTCTTTCTAAAATACAAAATAAAATTGAAAAAAACAATTTGGGACTTAAAAAAGACAAATTAGAATTGAAAAAAGAAAATTTAAAAGTAAAAATGTATACATTACAAAATTTGCACAGCGATAGATCGAAGAAATGATGAAGAAAAGGTAACATTGGACAGTATTCAAGATATAATGTGAATTTGAAGACTGAATCTTGTAAACAAGGAGAAGAAAATGCATGCATCGGTGCGACATTCAATTCCTGTAATTTGAATATTACACCTTGAAAATAAATATCCTTTTTTTCATTTTTCTTGGATTTAAGTTATGCATTTTACACCTCATCATTTGATTGCGCTTTCAAAATTTGAATGAAAAAATAGTTTGGATTTAGGAGAAAATATTTTATTGTAGAAGAATTAATTTCAGGTGTCGTAAATAGTTTTTCAATAAGTGAGAAAGTATAATACGTTGAAATTAATAAAAGTGGAAAAAGCTGTAGGTGTTAGAAGAAAGTGTGTTTCGCTGGTGTTACTGCAAATAAATCATCAAATGATTTAATATATTTAACCCATTATATTTTCTCAGTTAGTTGAAAAAGGATTGACAAAAACACGAAATTTATTCTTCTTCAATACATTTTTGTTCTTAAACCCAAGTTATTTTTTCATTGCATTTTTTACGCGAATGAAGGGAAAAACTGTTAACATTGCATATCCTATCGCGTTTTTTCATAAATTTTTATTAATTTTTTTTCTTGCTTATCAAATTCATATCAAACTGTTTTGATTGATTTTGTCAAATCCAAAAGCTTTTTTTGGTAAAATCGGGAATCACACAGGGCTCATTTTCGGCCCTTTTATTTTGCAATTTGCAGATGACATGCCCTTGCTTTTAGCGGTTCATTTTTCCAGCGCTAATTGCCTCATCATTGTTGAAGAAAACATCAAAAAAGATATTGCTGAATTTAATTAATGATAATAATGGATTAATCATTATTACAAGAAATCCAATAGTATGTTTTAACAAATAATTGAAAAGGAATCAATAAAATATATAGTCATTTTCAATAACCTCTAAATTAAAGATGCTAGAAATCATATTTTTAGGAATAAAAATGTTCTTTGAGTAGTCATGTTAGAAAACTTTCAACCAAATTGGATGTAATAATAGCATGTTGAAAAAACTAGGAAAATTTTCTCACCAGATATTGTTAATGCTGTAAAAATCATTACTTCTTCCACCACAGTTTACAGAAATAGGGTGTTTCAATTCTACTGCTATATTTCGACTTCAAAAGTAAACATTAAGGATATGGTATTAAGAAAAGAGTAATCAGTCATACCAAGTTTCTCTTCTTTAGTTCTTCAGTTAATGGAGATTTACAAATAAACATTTATATTTTCATTTATAAGCATTTCGACCATATGCTCCCAGTAGCAATATGTCTTATTATTCTCTGAGGCATTCTAATAATTTATTAGTTCCACTTTTTACATTCAAAGAAATCGATAATATATAAAATAAATACAAGTGATATAGTTATTCATGGAAGCGGATTAAATCACCTCGTCACTCAACCTTCTGGAAAATGTTGTAAAAGTTTGCAGACTTTTTTTCTTTTTTTTTTTAAAATTTGCAAAATATATTTTTTTTCTCTTTCTATAAATCTTAGATTATTTCTTTCTTATTTTTTCATTTGAATTGAATCTTAATTTGATCAAAGACACTTCAAAATATATCTAGATGTATGCCCCTTTCAAAGTTAAGTATTTAATCAATTAATTCAATCACAGTGTTTAAACCATTATAATTTGGAGCAATAATGGATCTACCTATAATAATGTCAAATGGACTTATGCAATGAAATGTAAGCTAAACGTCAATAAAGCTGAACTAATTCGAGTTAATAGAGCATCTCATAAATTCGCCTTAGAACAATACAATGCTGACTTAGCCCTTATTCCACAAATATTTTGATGATTTCAGAAAGATCTTCATATTCACCTCTTAGACCAATACAAACACGTTTTTTTGCCAGAAAAGTAATGCCTTTTCTCGAATGCCTCATACTTCTATTTAGACACAAATGCCATCTTACTGCACTAATATTTATATGGTTTAACAATGTCTCTTTTCATTTAGACTTATAATAATAATCTACATGCTATAACCTCATATTTTGCGCTCACATATTTCAACGAAGTAAGCATCCACGGGTCTTTTTACGCGTTTGCGTATCCTACTTGAAATTCAAAAAACATTAATATTTTGCCATATAAATTTACGTGTGTTTTTGGTTTTTGTATGCAAATAAATAAACTTCTTCTTCTTCCGCCAAAAATGACTTATGATTGATGAAATTATCGTGACAAGGAAGAATAATTTTAACGAGGAACCTATGGAATTTATTAGATTTTGTAATGGTGCCTTATTTCAATGAAAAAATCAACACGCTTTAAAAAGATAAATTAGAATTCTTAACATTAATATAAATAAACTTTATCAATAAAGTAATACGAATTTATTAAATTTCTTGAAACCTAAAATAAAAGAACCAAAGATATGAGATTATTAATCACTTTAAATGTTCATCTTTCTATAAAATTTAACTATAATTTTTAGTTTAATAAAAAAATCATTTAATCTGATAATGTCCTTATATAAAATAATTTGTCAAATTTATCATGAATCTTATATACGTGAATCAAGTAGGACATTCGTGTTTTGAGTACGCGAGCATTTTAGAAATATTTTCAAAATAAATTAAAAATTTTACGTAGAGAACATTTTTCAGCTACACCGAAGACTTTGTTAAAACACATATATTGACATAGTGTCTTATGTCACTCTCTTTCTCTCACTCTCTCTATATATATTAGAGCCCTGCGCGGGTTGTAAACTTGTCTGCACCCACCCACCCCACATTATATCAGTTTGCACAAAAAACAACGTGACACAGCTGCAATAAACATTTATGTCTTCTACATCCTAAGTGAAATGTCAAGTTATTGCATTTGCAATTGCTATTTTATTTTCTCATTCATTTATCTTGTTTTTTCTTGTGTTTACTTGAATAAATTTCTTATATCTTCTTCTTATATCTAAAAGTCAAGATGTATTGAGAAGTGGAGTTTCTAAAATGAATCATTAAAATTTTTGAACTTTTGAAACTTTGAAGAAAGGAAAAGTTTATTCCATTAGGAAACTGGCTGTTCTTCTCAGTAAGAGATGCGATAGTAACGTACAAGTCAGCAAGTGAAATGATTGAATAGACAAATCTAGGAGCGTGGATTTCATCTCATAAATTGCATTCATTTGACCGCAACTAAAAAATGATTAAGATGATATTTTTTGACAAAGTTCATGAGGACTGAAAGAAATATTTGCAGATTTACATTGGAAAAAGAGATATGATTCATTGCATGTTGACTATCAAGTATTTAACACCAATTCAAACTAGGAAGATCTTGCAAAAACTTCCTAAAATTACAAAAGGAAAAAGCGCGGAGATGTAAAAGAAAAACAGTTGAAGAGGAATAAAAAATGTAGCGCAAAAATACAGTAGAATACAAATGGTAAGATATGGAAGATTCAAGCTTTAAGGAAAAAATAATAGATATATTATGAATTAAAGAATTTGAATTGAAAGCATGGTGGAATCTAGTGGTTATAGAAATCAGAAGTTAGAAATTACGTGAAAGCAGATAACTAAGGAATTCAAGGTACCAATGCTTAGACTCAAGATTAAACAGGGTTGCTATTAAAGTTACCGATTAAGAACCAAAAAAATTAAGTGAAGGAAGTTACAAGAGATTTTATAAAATCAATGAAATCCAAGGGGGAGAGTTGTAAACAGAAAAATGTCTATTTGCAAAAAATAGATTCACTACCATGCACCCACTTTAGGAAAGACTTTGGATTTCAAGTAAATTTATCTGAAAAATTAAAGCGACTCCTCCAACTCCACTTTCTCTTATAGAATGAAGAAAGTTCTAAGCACTAAATGATTATTCTAGATCTCTGAAGAAAGAAGCAAATCGAAAAAAAATTTAAACAGTCAAAAGTGTATTAGTGGTCCAAATTTTTATCGAAGATCCTTACATTCGTTTGAAAACTTTTAAGGCTTCATCATTAAAGAGGTCCGAATCAAAATCATTTACTCGACTAATACCAGCAAAAGAGGTTGATTTTTGTATATTTAACTCGTCAAATATTATCTTGAAAGCAGATTGTAGTAGTATTGAGAATGTTAATATCTTTTTTAAACCTTTAAAAGAGATTTGTAGGGACATGTTGTTGCATTTATAACCCACATTTCCAAGTACTGAGTGTGTTTTTACAACCTGCAGCTTCAAGAAGTAATGATTTGTTTTTGGTTTTTTTGTTTCCTTGCGACTAAAATCCCTATACAATGAGATATTTTCTCTCTAAGCAGCAGAAAAATCTACTTCAATCGTTTCAAACATCATTTATTTTATATTCTAAGCACCCGACCTCAGCTCTCTAACCCAAACCGCGTGGTTTTGTGATGCAGGACGCTCTCCAGGTTATCGATCTATTCTTCGTGTCACGAATCTAATGCTCGACGAGCGTGCGTGTTTTCTGCTTTATTCATCAGATATTTCAATAAATCGATTTTGTCTTACCTATTTCTTCAACCAAATCGATGTCTTTTCGACGACAGCCTTCTCTTCTTGATATGTCACGGTGCTTCTAGTGCATTTCACAACCTACTCGCATGGAGAACATAAAGGTGGTGGCAAGGTGTAGGCCTCTGAGTGCCAAAGAAAAGAATCAATGTGATGTGCAGTAAGACTTTTTTCTCTTCTATCACCAACTTATTTTTATTATACTCGTAAAAGAAACAATGCAACCCTAGGCCATCTGTCTTTTTCCTCTTTTCGTATGCATCGCATAAATATTTCAGAATTAAATACCACTAAGTCTACTTTAAAAACACATTTCTTTTGCTGGCACGAGTTTTGTTTTACATCTATTTTATACAATGGCAATGATTTTACAATTAAATTGGCTTTTTCAAAGTAAACTGTTAACATTGAAGGATCATTTTTATTACGAAGAATCAAACAAATTTAAACAATGACAATGAATGTGTAAAAATAGAGCGACAACAAACGGGAATTAAATTTTTGACTATAATTTTAATAGTCCGGAGCTCATTCGTAATCAAATGAGAAAAATCTGGGTATATTTAAAATAATAAAAATATGCATTGAACATTAAAACACTTTTCCTTAGGAACAGCGGTAAATAGTAGGACTTTATGATAACAGGGGTAGGATATTAAATGCTTATTGGCATTCTTTTGATTGCTGTCTTGTTTACCCTCACACGATCGGAAAGGGCCGCGCAGGCCCAAATTTAACTTCAAGTACTTATTAATACAAAAAATGAATAAATTTTCAAAAAAGAGAAAAGTAAAGCTTAAGAAAATAGGTATCTATGTCATTATCAGGTATCTAATCAGAATTAAAAAAAAAATACTAGAAATTAGTTTTTTTAAATATAAAAACCTCGAAAGGTTTTATTGGGCTTATTAGGCCCCTCAAAAAAATCTAATAAATATTGGAAAAATTTGTTAAAATAATTTTATTAATAAATTTTTTTAATAAATAAATTTATTAAAAAAGGCTTCATTTATAAACTTAACTACAATCTTTGCATATAATCTGAGAGTGCTCCTTGCATACATTATTTCTACAACATAAGCAACTTTGAAAAATGTTTATAATATTAGGTTTGCACATTATGCCAGGACCTCTTGGAGATGATGCCGAGTCTCTTCTAATTGCCTCGTAGAGATCTAGAATTGTGCGTACGTACATATTTAGGTTTCGATGTAGATTAGACCCTAATTTTCATTACATTGTCTGTCATTAAGAAAAAGATAAAATTTATGATTTCTTTGCGACCCCCACATCTAAAAGAAAATAACTCCTTAGAGTTATGAGTAACAATTATTATTGAAGAGTTTAGAGGAGTCATCTCCAAATAATTACAAAACACAGCGACTGGTCATCTACGTGTGCATCTGTGTAAGTCGGTAATTTGGACACATTTTTTTCGCTTTGTCAACCCCATATTTGTTCTGATTATAACCCAACATTGACTCTCTTATGCTTCTTTTCCCAAAAATGAGAAAAAGACGATGGTGTTGATTCACTACTCATTATGAGAACAGCCTTGAAGTTAATGCAAGCTTGGTTTTTAGGTATATTTGCAACGAGAGAGGAACACTGACAGTAAATAACTCGAGATTCGCATTCATCAAGAACTTCTTTGTTTAACTTCTTCTTTTGAAAAATTCTGAAACACAACTTCTAGATGAATTTACTGTTTCAAGAAAAGTAATTGAATGCTGTAAACCCCAAGAACACAGTTGATGATGCATAAAAAACCTATCACATGTGACTCCTGCTTCGCAAGGATTTGGAGATTTCAAAACTAAACCCTTTGTTATCTGGAGACCTTTATAGAAATTTGAGTCACAATAATTTGAAATATAAATCTCATTTCACAAGACATAAAATGTTCAGGGATCGTTTTGTGGTCCCTCTAACTATTACACCGTGTAACAAAAAATAAAAAAAAATTTTGTTTCAAAAAGTTTTTTTTATGTTCTTCTAGCATTGATTCTGAAAATGTGCTTTATTTTTGCACTGCTATAAGTTTTCATTTTTTTTTCAAATTGAATAAATTGCACATGTATGACTAAATGATTTTATAAATGTTTATTAAAAGTTCATATTTGAATTTTGAATTATTTCAAATGTTTATTTTTTAGAAAAATACAAAAAAAAATCAAAATCGTGTATTAGTTCGGCTCTTTTTTTTGTTTTCATCTGAACTTTACCTAGTTAAATTTTAAACGTAATTTCCCATCATACTTTCATCCCATCTTCCTTGATACGGCTTTTCCATCTCTTTAATATCTTGGTGAAACCGCTCTCTGTGCTTCTCTGATACATCTCCAATATTTGGCTTGAAAAAATCCAAATAGGATTGCAAATAATGCATTTTAATTGACATTTGAGATTCTACAATTCAACTCTTTGTAACTTTTAATCAGTTCCGAAATCAATTACTTAATGTTGTCAGCCGTATTTTTCCCTAAGAACCCATCAACAGCATTTCTGAATGCCATCCATGTTTTTTTTTCTCATTTTTCGTCATCTGACTTTTAAAAATTTTCTAATTGAGCATTTTTTAATTGGAGGACCATCAAATATACGGGCGTTTAACTTTGCTTCAGAAACCTTTGGAAACCTTCGTCTCAACTCACATATCACCCGACTTTCAGTAGACAACGCTGTGATGAATTGTTTAGCAAGGCCAAGTTTGATATGGAGGGGTGGTAAAAGGACTTTTTCTTTCTGTACCAGTGGAGTAAACTTGACGTTATGGCACCCAATTTTCAAAAATGTTCTTTTGGCTAAACATTTTCTGTGTAATGTTTTTCTTTGTCCCTACTGTTCCCTAAACAAAGGAAGCAAGGATACTTTGTATATCCACCTAACCAAACCAATTATTTTGAAATCTTCGCAAATATCCCAATTATACTTTTAATATTTTATCAATTCAAGTAAAATTTTCAAATTTTCATAACCTTCTTTAAGTTGTGAGGAATGACCGATAGGTATTGTTACATGAGACGTAAAAGAAAAGGTTTTATTATAACGACGATCTTCAACTGATAAAGTAGTTTTAGGACCTCCAGGTAGCTTAGTTGGTTTGTGAAGTCAAGGATCTTTGACTGATAAGTAGTTTTGAAGGATATTTGATTTGTTCCAATACTGCACAAAGCTTTGTCTTTTTCTTTATTATTGCTATGATATTAGTTTGTATTTATATATATATCCAACCTGTCAGTTCACATTTTGCTAGATGTAAGATTGGATATACCTTATTCAGGGAGACGATGTTACATAAGTTATTACCTATATATTTTTGCAATTTTTTCACGATATTAAATAATATATTTGTATAATAATTAATAACTAATAATTGAAATTAATATAAATAGATAACAAATTCCATTCCTTCAGTCGGGAAGCTAAAAGCTCTGAAGATGATTTAGTCAAATTCAAATCCTTCACTAAGTCATCGAGTTCATCCTAGTTAGGAGTAAAACAGGAGCTAAAGAAGAAGGAATGTTCGGATAAACAAGTTTGTTCTTGTCTGTGGGCTTTTTATACAAATTAAGATCAACCATACAAAAATAGGAATCATTGAAATGATTGGTAGGTTCCTTCCATACTCTTGGAACAGCAAACGGCATACACTCTCTCATTTCTCTTAACCAGCTTTCCAAAAGTGACTTGCAACATTCGCAAATCATATGTTGTGCCCAAAATTTGTCTTTTTCACCAATGGAAATGCCGAAATTTTTTTATACGCAACAAAGTATCTTGTGTTTGAGGATACGTTGATTTGACTTGCTTAGAACTAATATACTCGCCACAGACATAGCAAAAATGATCGGGATCTATTTTACATGTTCTTTTGGACATTTTTCAATCTTGAATGTTTCAAAAAAAAACAAAACTCTGAAATGTGTAAATAAAACCAACTTTTAATAGTTTAAAACTCCAATTATTATTATTATCTAAAAAGCTGCAAAACACAAAGTACAGAATCATGTAAAAAATATGGAAGATGAAATAAAATAATTAGTTGCAATGAACTTACCATCATTGAATTATATAAAAGACATAAAAAAATTGAATGAAACAAATTTTTGTTACATTGTGATTTTTCCTACAATGAAAGGTTATTAATTAGAAAAACATAAATTTTTAGAAACTTGGGCCGATAAGGCCCCATCTGGACTTCTAGCGTATATTAAAATATAAAATCATTCGAAGGTTTTGACAACATTCAATGGCCATTTTGATCTAGACTTTTGATGCACGCATTTTAGGTGTGTGGAGTTGCACGCTGAACAGAGCTCAGTCATTCTCCATAATCGCCACCAAAAAGAGAAACCGATCCATGATTTTGTCTTCGATTCAGTCTTTGATGAAACGTAAGTGTATCTCTTGCTAATTTTTCTAAGTGAATTGTAATAGAAGTATTTGGAAAATGTAAGTAGTTTTACGGTTTTGAGACAAAATGTCAACAACCAAAATGTCGACGGCCATAATGTCAACACATAATGGACACAATTCTGATTTTTTTTTCGATTTGTTACAGTGTTTTTGTAATATACATTACAAAAAAATGTTCCTTAGAACTAAGAAAAGGATTTTCACATATCAATTAATATATACGCACGGAAATAAATTTTCTTGGTCTGCAAATTGGGAATTGCCAAAATAGGATCCCGCCATATACGTTTAGGATGGAAAGGGTGAAAATGATGGCTCCTATGTTATTAATTAAGTTTATGCTAGAAATGAAGCAAGAAAAGGTGTGATGAAATGTGTTTCAATTGGCTCATGTATGAAAATCGTAATTGTCATTAACTGTGCTTCCCATGAATGGATACGATTTGCATACTTTTTAATTTAAAACTTTTATGAAAATAGAAAAAGTTTTTTGTTGTTCTGGGAAAGTTTCTAATCGTGACATTCGAATGTTGAAAGAAAAATAGTCGCATAGGGTACTTTGTAAAAACCAAAATATCGTCTAAACCGCAAAAAATTGTTTATTCCAAGCAACTTCGATTTCGACCATTTAAACTCACATAAAAGTATATGTTATGTCTGTTTTGTCTTATAAATAAAGAATGGGAAGCGAATCATATCAATATTTTATATTTATTAGTTTATTCTTTAAAAAGTTGCATACCTAACTTATTTCATAGTGGCAATTTGGAAAAGGTGGCAAAATTACTTGGAATTAACGTTGATGACCCAAACTTAAAAGGGAAATTTCCTTCGATTCTCAAATTTAATTTGAATTTTTTAGAATACAAAATTTCATACATTTCGTAGACACATTAAAATGGACAAATAATTTTAATTAATTCATCTTATTTTTTCTCTAATACAAAATTCGATTTTAAAATCAGCCAAAATTTCATTTTCAAATTCGCTGCATCGATTTTTTTATCAGGTAATTTCGATCTTTTTACCCGATTCCACAAATGAAATAGGGTAGGTATGCAAATTTTTAAAGAGTATAATTTTTCTAACAGATATAAAAATTGGCTTTCAATTCTTTATATAAGACAAATAACAATGAATATAAATTAGTGAGATACTGATATAACTTTTTAGTAATTATTATTAGTAATATATATTTAACATTTTATCTGTTTATTAGTGAGATATTAGGAAGTAAATGACTACATTTATTTATTTGACACTACAACTCAAAATTGGAAAAAATGCATCAAGTTATGCAATTCAGAAAATGGATTAGCAGATCGTAAATAAGCAATGACAAAGTGGTAGTTATGCATTTGTTTCACCTTTATGAAAAATGTTTATTTTATTAAGAAGCCTTAAAAGTTACTCGCGTGCCAACACGTCCCTTAGGTTAAGAACCCCTGAACTATATCATTACAAGCTATTAATTGATATTTATGTATGTTTACGTAATATGTTTTACAAAAAAGTTTAACAAATTAAAAACATTTTTTCCGACATTTTGTCCCTTAAGTGTCGATATTATGTCTGTCGACACTTTGGTAGTTGCCATTTTGACTTTGACATTTTGTCAACACCCACCCATTCCGTAGAAAGTTAATCTCAAGATTTTGTATTTAAATGCTTATCCTTTCTAAGATTTACGTCAAACTATTTTACGGGCTCTGTAGAATAAGCATATTAAAAGTGTATTCTTTAATGAGTTGTGTCATCTATTTCTACTCCACACACAAAACTTAGTTGCACGCAGAAAGAGTTTTATTCAAAGTCCGTCACTGGAATCGTTGAAGGCGTTTTGAAGGGATACAACGCTACCATCTTCGCTTATGGTCACACTGGCTCTGGTAAGACGTTCACCATCGAAGGTAATTTCTCTTTCAACACACACACCCTCTTCCCATCCTATCCCCATCTTAATTCCTTACTTGTAGAGTTGTCCTACGTCACGGTTCGAAGAGAAATTTCTTCTTTCAATTTCTGTTTTTTCGTACACTAATATGCTATAGGAATAAAATACGATACTTAAAAACGTATTGAAATTTCGAAAAAACATTTGATTTGATGTTTTTTAGCTCGTGGATAAAGACTTCCAATAATATTTAATAGAATCAATGCATGTAAAAATTGTTTTCTATTTTATTTTTTATATCACACATTTAAACGTAATTTGAAGAAGTTAATTTGAAATAATACATTTTGTTATTCCTTACTTCGGTGACGAGGGGGGAGCATTATTACTCGCCATCCCTCAACTGAAACATCTATTATACAAAATTGGCTAACTTATTTAGTCACTTTTCTTAAAATCGCTAGCGGTATTTATTGATATCATTTTATGGCTTGAACTTTATCCCAGCTAAATCATTTGTTTGATGAAGGAGAGCCAGGTGAGAACAAGGGTATCATTGGGCGCGCTTTCGAGCACATCTTCAAGTGCGTGGACGGCGCGCACGCTGAGAGCTACCTGATTCGCGCCTCCTACTTCGAGATCTACAACAACGAAGTGCGTGATCTCCTCTCCAAAGAACACGACAACTCCAAACTGCATGTGCATCAGAGCAAAGAGGGCGGAGTCTTTGTCAAGGTACCTTTCAAACTTTTCAGCATTTTACGTGCCAGTCCCGTGATTCCTGGTCCTGTCCCAAACTGCTACGCTTCTTATGACCAAGGTTAAATTATTCAATAAACTATTTTTTTTTCTAAACTCGATAATACTTATTAAAAATATTTTTATAAATAATAGTATTTAAATTAATTAAAAATGTGAAAAATAAAATTTTTGTTCTTCAATTGGTCATTTTTTCACTAAAAAAGACAAAAGTATTTCCTTTGTAAAAATAACACCCATTTCAATAGGGCAAAGTTTTTCCAAAAAATCTGAGTTTTATGGCAAAAATATATAGTCCTTGTTGTCAACATATTGATATCAACAATTGACCTTCGATACGCATGTATTGCCCCCCTTAAATTCTCAACCAAAATGCAGGCCAATAAAAGTCAAGAGTAGATTAATTTTTTGCGGTACGTGAATCTAAATCGCACTTTTTAGGATTTCACGACCGCAAAACTTCACAGTAATTGAAATACCTTTAATTTTAACCGTAAAGTGTCGTTGTAAGCAGAGAAATGCACAGCAAACTTACTAACCAGATCACTAACTCTCTCTTGATTTTGAAATAGTGGCTCCTCACTTATCACTAATTTTTACGTTTTAACTGAAATTTAAAATTAGGAAATCCAATTTTTAAAGGATAGAATTAAAGCTAAAAGTCTTTCTTATTGCTTAAAAATCTTTTTTAACCTTTTAAAGCTCTTTGATTAGAGAAGTTGCAACGCTCTTTAGGACTTAACAAGTTAAGATTTTTACAAAGCTAAAAATACGAGCATTTTATTTCCGATGTAGTTGAAAACAATAATATAACTTGAGAAATAGAATGTGTAAAGAAAAGAAAATCTTTTGGCAGTAAATAGAAGCTTACATATATTGATAGTGATATTATAGATATAAAAAAGCGTAATCAAATTTTATTAGATCTAAAAATTGGTTCTTTATTCTATTTGTAGGGACGTACACAATTTTTGTCAATAAACTTGGAGCGGTGATTGAATTCTATTCCGCTCGTCACGTCCCTCCCTTCTCTCTATTTACTGAAGAATATTCTTCGCTTGCATGACATGCACAATACTAAAAATGAAAAAGAAATCTGTATGGAAATTCCAATTTACACACTTGTCGTGCGCTGTAAATTCCTGATGAACTTATGACAAAAAGCATTTCTTTGTGTATGTGAAAAATGTATATTTAAAAATATTTGGAAATTTAAAATAAATCATGCAAGATTTAAGTATGATCTCAAACTAAGGATAAAATAATTACTTAAAGTAGAACTTTATCCTCATGTTGAACGTTGAAAAGCGTACAACTGTATTCCAGCCCTTTCACATTTGTAGACTTGCATCAGAGACATATCCAGAAGTAAATTCAGCCGGCGCTTTATCTTGAGCGCAGCACTAAGAATATCACACATCCTTTCTAATTTATTTTTTTTCTTAAACACAGGGACTAACTAACACCGTGACCAAGAACCTGAACGAACTCCAAAACTTGCAGAATCTTGGAAACAGATATCGTGTCGTTGGGTATAGAGCTTTCTCTCTTCGCTGCTTTTGCTTCGTGTTTTAAATGTTGACACTTTTCAGCGTTTCTAATCAAAACGAACACAGCTCTCGCTCGCACGCCATATTCACAGTAACCGTTGAATGCCAGGTAAGCTCTAATATTCATTAATCTTTGATCGTTGCCCTATATTTATGCACTTATACGGACATTCCTTTATCTAAAAAGTTTAGACAAATTAAAATATAACAATGAAAGATTGACAGCTCCCATTTTCAAGAAAGATTTGATAGTTTTGTAGTTCTTAACTTTAATGCACCTTTTTGTCATTTGATGAAGATGACTATGTTTTTTCTCTTCCTTAAATCAAGTTCTTCGAGATGTATCCTTTTCTGAATATGCGGACAAAAAAGGAATTTCCTTCTTACACTCCCAAGTATCGTCTCATAAAGCTTTGAAGCAAAAGTTACCCTTTGTCGATGAGTTCCATTTTTCTCATTTGAACCTCTTCTAAATCGGTCGCATGCGGGCAATGCTCGTGCAGACGCTTCTTGATAGCTTTATTTTGTGTCCGGTGGAACTGTGCGTTCATCTTAGCCAATCTTCAACTCTTTTGAATGCCATTTTAAGTTAGCACATTTTTAGTAACTAATGACAATGAATTAACTAATTAGCCAACAATCAACAACTAATTAACTATAAATAGCAATACTTATATAGTTAAAATAGGTTAATAAAACTTATTTTTTAGATAAATTAAAAGAGACTCAAAAAATTTTATGCTTATATAGTTAACTGATAGAAATTTAATTTTAAGCCTAGAAGTGTCTCAGTAATGTCTTGTGTGCGTCGACATATTTAGCTATTTAGATACATTTTATGCTTTTCAGATATGGCGCAAATCTGAGAAAACAAATTTTTCTTGGATATTACTAATTTGAGATTAGAAGCTTGTGCATTTCCTTATAGCTTTGGTCACAAACAAAACTTAAAGTATTTTATATTCTGCTAAAATCTTTTTCTAAAATCAAACTGCTTAAAAGATTCTCACAATTGAACTATTTTTGTATCTTAGCCAATTTCAAGATTTATAGAAAACATGAATCCTATCTCATTTTTAACTCTTGGTGGTTAAGTTAAACATGCTTATGCTTTGAGTGGTAGGACCATCTGATTTTTAACTTTACAAATGTCAATAATTGTCGAATTAATCTTATTTCATCTAATAAACAGAGAAGTTCTAAAGATTTTTAGACGATTTGATAGTCGGCATCTCTAGACAGGCTTACTGATCTATAATATGAAAAGCATCCTCAAAGTTCCTTTGTCTATTTTCTAGAAAGGCGAACGCTGCGAAGGAATCGAGAGTGCGAGTATTCATTGTGGAAACCTGAACTTGATCGATTTAGCAGGAAACGAAAGACAATTCAAGACTCTCTCCACGGTAGTACTTATATCTTGTCAAGGATACACATTTGCACGCATTCAATAGCTTTTATATTATAGCTTTTATTTCTTCAAAACAAGATATTTGAAAAAAGTTATAGAAATATTTTTTTCTAAAATGAACAACAATTAATATATTTATAAGATTATATTTAATTT
Source organism: Nectonema munidae (assembly GCA_030549495.1). Taxonomy (NCBI): domain Eukaryota; kingdom Metazoa; phylum Nematomorpha; class Nectonematoida; family Nectonematidae; genus Nectonema; species Nectonema munidae. Next base: position 16,055 of record JAUIRK010000107.1, read on the forward strand.
TAGTAAATATTTAACAAAACACACACCACTACTTTTGCTTGACAGCTTGGGAAAACTTTTACCTGCTTCTGCATAAATTGTTAATATGAGGCCACGATCCATTTGAGAAAACGATAAGGAAGAGAAGATAGAGATCAGGGAACTGTACTTTATATTTTTGGGACATTAGCTTCAAGACTTTACTTTTCTGGCCATTCACAAATTCTCTTTTATATACTTATTTAAGTTATACTCAGTAGAGAATGATTGTAAATTCAAATCAAGTTCAGACTTAGAGAGCATTTATATCAGATTATAATCATATTATAGCAATCTCCCTCATCTTTTCCAATAAGATGTTTTGTGTCAAACTAATGTCATCTGAAAAAAGTTGGAGAATAGCTATTGAGGAAACTCTAAAAATTTTACGAACAGCAAGAGGAAGCAATGCCATTTGATTTTTTTCAAGCTCAATGTTAAAAAATTCAACGCAATTTTTAACATTGTCTACGTTAAATTGCAACGTAGGAATACTTTTGTTTTAGGTCGAAGACCAAAGTTTTTCCATTAAATTTTTGACTTTTGTTTTTAAATCTTTAACATAATTAAGAACTGAGATTGATGAAGGTTTTTTTACAAGAACTGTCAATACACTTAATTTCATTGCGTTCTTAAAGAAATCTTCAACAAAATTGTATATGTGATAAGAGAAAAAAACGTAGAGAGTCTAGTAATTGCAATGCAAAATGAATTTATCAATATACTGAATTGTTACTTTGGGTATCACATGTGCAAATCTATAATATTCATCATCTCTGTCATCTCCCTTCTCTTTGATATCAATGAACGAGAATGCAAAAGTGTATGATCAATATAACTATCTAATATTCAAAGTGAAATCTCTCATCTTTTTTCCTCATCACATCGCTGGAGCTGTATTTCTCTTCACATTTTTGAAATGATTAGTAACACGCTTATTTGTGAAGAACAAAATAAATCATTTCAACGAATATTAAACTTCTTGAACAAACTATATTGAACAATTGGATATTTCTTGAAGAGCTTTTATTATTTAACCCTTATGAGTCTACAAAAAAATAATCATCAAAAACCCACAAGACTACATTTGTGAAAAAATACTTACCTAAAACTCTGAAACGCAAATTAAATTCATAAAATATTTGTATAAACATTCATAGATAAAAGAAGATAACATTTTTATTATTTGAAAAATTTCAGTATAAAAATCAAAAAATATATATAGAGCAAAAAAATTATGAGTGGTTTTGGCAAAAGACTTTTGCAATTTTATAACAAATCTCGCAGCACCATCTAGTACTTTTTAAACAATTTGTTGTCTGGCATTTTCTGGGCTCTTTACTTTGGACAAAAGTATTTTCTGTTCAATTTCGATTTCGTTCTGGAAAATCAAACATGTCAAATAATTTTTATTTTGTCCATATATAGCATTATTATTATAACGTGAAATTATATTTTTTCAGCTAATTAGTATGCTAAATTTTTTATAAATATCTTTTGATCATTTTTGTATCCATTTTTTTCCATAATCAAATGAGCATTGATTGTAGAAACATCCAGAATATGAGAAAAATAAAAGAGCTTATCTATCTAATTTTCGACGAGATGAGAAATCCTCGATCCTTTATCTATATTATCTACACCACCTTTATTTTTAATGTAGTCTAAGATGATTTCCGGTTTTTTTTATCATAACGGTCTTCGTTTACAATCGGTGTATTTGTAAAGAATGACATTACAATAACATTTTTGTTATTTTTAGTCTCATAAGATGCTAAACTAATTTTGTATTTATGATCGAATAAAAAAAGTATACCGTAAAGCTCCCTATATTTAATTTCTGTCAACTTAGGTGCCACATCTCTTCTATACAGAACAAGAGTGCCGGTCATAGTCAAGCCATTAGATAATAGCTTAGTTAACAAATTATAAGAGGTCAACGTATATATTTCTATTTGTAAAAAATTACGGTTGCCATAAGTATATATCTACTTTTTCAGCTAGAAAAATACAAAACTATTTTCACTATGACAAATTGTGAACATTTTTACACCGTATCAAGGAGGTTTGTTAGGCATGTAACATTTTCCTGAAATATATCCCCAATAAGAGTACAATTGTTCATCAAGTGTAAGATTTATACTTGGCTCATAGAAAAGACTCAGATTTTTATCAAACATATTGAAAATATTCCTTACAACAGATAACTTATCTGAACGTTGTTTTCTTTCTCTATCCTTTTTATCATCTAGAGATATACAAACCAACAGTTTCTTCAGGCGATTTTTAAGAAAGCTATGGGGTAAAAAGATTTACAATGGCTTTTTTCATAAAAAGTAGAAACAGAAGCAAAATTATTCCTGTCTGCTCCAGCTATGGAAGAATAACTCCAATTCCAACATCACCTTTGTCTCAATTTGCTATTTTTCTTCTTGCTTTCATATTTGTGTATTCCAAAACGAGATATTTGATATTTTCCGAAAAAAAATGATTTGAAATTTCCAATTCAGTCGAAGGATTTACTTGAGCGCAGGTTCAAAGCGAATAACATTTCGAGAAAGAAGTCTATTTCTGTATGGTTTACTTTTTTCTTGTACAATTGATGGTTAAAATTCGTTTCTTTCATTTATGATCCCTCCTTCAAAATTAGTTTATTACAACTTCAGCAACTCCTCTCCCCCCAAAAATTTATCGCATCTTCTAATACTTGTTGCAATGCTTTAAAATTAAATAAAATTCTTTTCGATCCTTTGAAAATGGGTGTATTTTTTCAATTTGTTTTTTTACAAATCTGTTGAAATAATCGTACAAATTACACTATAATTGAAAAAAAGTTTTTATTGTAGAGTTGAGAAAGCATGTTTACTTTTGCATACACATCTATTTTTTGGAAATATATGTAACGACTTCTGCCTATCCATTTTCGATTATTGAACAAATTTCTAACTTTTAAAATAAGTAGAAACTTCATGAATGATGAAAAATAACAAAAATCTAACCATTATCATCGACCATTTGCCAGGCGTTGTTAGCAAACTGGCTGTAAAATTGTCAGCACTGAGACGCATTTCCTTTCAATTTATTTCTTGATTCAGAATGCCAAGCAACAAGTCTTTGCTAGAAAAAGGAAAATAAGAGTTTTGTTATAGACTCAAATGCGCTATTTTACTCTAAGGTGTAATTTCTCAACTTATAGCATAAATGTTTTACCAACTATCGCTAAAAGTATTTTGTTGCAGATATATTTGTTCGTGAGACTTTGGCTATAGCGCTAGTGGAACTATGACACCAAATCCTTACAAACTTCAACTGATAAATTAACTCAAACTCGAATATCATATAATTTTTTCAGAAGAAAAGTTAAACAGTTAGGAATGAAATCAGTTAAAAATTCAATAGATTTTATTTAGTAAATATAAAAATTAAAAAAAAAACTTCTGAAAGTTATTGAATATCTTCAAAAGATAAAACAAAAATAAGCATAAATGACAGACAACCCCTCATATTTTAGTCACTATCTTCCGAACCGTCAAGAGGATAAAGACATCCAAAAAACTCCCACATTTTATTTTTATAATTAATTACATTTACTAACATTTAGGTATCTATCATTTGATATTATGAAAAGGGGGAGACAACGGTGTAAAGGTCACTGCAAGTTTAAATATTTATTAAATTGTATATTACTACAGCATAGCTAGACTTTCCAGTGTATTCAATTTGATAGTTTTTTATATATAAAGTTTGCGCTCCGTGCTTGATTTGAAATAATGTAAATAGAGATAGAGCGCGGTGAAGATCATTGTGATCATGAATGCTCAGCTGTGCTTTTAATTTGTTACTTTTTTACATTTGCTCCGTGTTCATCTCCCTTCAATATTTTGTGCTACAATGTGCTCGCCATAATCACAGAAAGATGATGCCACATGTTCGTAACGCTTCGCTCATCCCAACTCTTGATTAAGGGCAACGAATCAGACTAATGTTTCAAATGTTAATCAATGCATCCTGATTTGAGGTCCGCTTTTTAAAAAATTACTACATGCTCACCATTACAGCAGCATATCCTTTCTCACAGATTTAAGGCAGACATCCTTAGCAGATTTACAATAAAAGAACTAAAAAATTTCTCAATCTCTCCCCTCACAAATTATTATCAACAGGTCTAGTTCACAGAAATTTTAAGATTTTTAGTTAGAATTTCCAAGAAAAAATATTTTATTTCATATATTTGCACCACTCGTCAAAAATTTTACCCGGTCATTGTTTGTGACGCTGTAGATTCGTCGGTCCTAGACTACTAAATATTAATTCTACTGATATCGAATTTTGTATTGCGAATCCCTAAAATTGAAATTGGTAGGAGAGGTAACTTCCTTCCTACTATCTTTAAGATGCGTCTTTCATGTGGATGCGTGTGTGGTAATGTGAAACATGAATTTAGAAATGGACGCACTTTTAACTGTGCTTTATGTTTGCAGAACCAGAGTTTGAAGGAGTCCATTCAGATAAACGTCTCACTCACCGTCTTAGCCAAAGTGATTCTAGCCTTATCCAAAAGAGAGTCCTTCATTCCATACAGAGACTCCATCCTCACTCGCATACTCCAAAGTTTGAAAACTTGATTTCCTTGATTTTAGAGCCCTCTTTAGTATAATGCAATTTATTAATACCTTTTCGTCGCTAAATACGCAAACTGAAGAAAGGTGTTGAGTAAGATGTAGTAGTCTTTGTACCATCTTCATGTATCACCGATGCCAGAGCTTTTTAAAGAAGCGCTATGTCAATGATCTCAGGATTTAAATCATAAAGACCTCTGTTCTATCACTATAATAAAGATTAAACTAAAAATGCATAACCAGCAATTTAATGTCAAAAGAGTTTTAGCATATTAAGTTGAAGATATAAATGTTAAAAAGCTTTAGCGAGCATTTCTTGTACTCTCAGGCAAATCGATTCGCTCTTTGAACTTCCGTTAAAATGTATAGGAAGAGCTTATATGCAATTGTATAGCTTCGTGCAGAAGCTTCTTCTAAGATATCCTGAAACAAACTTCCTAAGCTGAATCATGGAGATTCAGTAGGTGAGCCACTTTCGTTTTTTGAATGTCTTTCAATATTCCATACATCCCAGGCTAGATTCCAATCTACCAGAGAACTTTGTTTTATTTTTAATAAGTTTGAGGATCTTATAAAATTCTTCAATTACCTTTAAAAATATTTTGAAAGAAGAAAACTATAATTACTTAATTGCAAAATATTTAAATTGATCACTAATTTTCCATTATCTTTCAGTTTGGGGTTGTAAGATATTAATAACGATATTTGAAGATTATAAATTGCTTTGCCGCATGAAACAAAAAAACTAAAAATCCAAAAATTCAATTTTATTTTTAGAAGTTCAAACTAATGAATAAGTAACTCACTCAAACAATAAAGCATAAGCAAGCATTTTAAAACGGGATTTTTTGCTATTCCATACATATTTCCTTCCTTTACCCAATGTGTTCTAGGCGAAAAGTTTTCAGAATACAAAAGTTTCCAGAATGGAAGCTTGCTAAGTGCAAACTGCTTATCCTTTACAGTATTAGTGAAGTGAACTGCTGCTCTGTTGCAGTACACATTATATATGAAAAACAATAGAGCAAGTGATACCTCCCTCACGCATTGTGTAGAAACAATAGCGAATCATCGCTTCAGATTGAAAATGATTGACGTAAAGAATTTTTCCTCTTGAATGCAACGAAAGTTTACGAATGTTACTAATCAACTTAGGCAGGGGCGTATCCATAAATTTTTTTATGGGGGGGGGGGGCACAACTTGAAAGAAAAAAGTATAAAAACGTATAAAACATCGACAATATGAGGCAGCACTGTTTTATTCCTCTGCACATTTTGTTGAACTGACTTATTAATCTGAACATCAACCCGACAATTTATGTCTTTGTGCTGAGCTCGGAGAAATATCATGCGCTCAAGACTTATTTTATGTTGGCTTTTCTTTCCGTGAGCGTCCAATAACTCAGTCGATTTATTGTAGTTACGATATGGGGGGATGACAAATGTCCCACAATTTCTCTTCTCATCTTCCCTGAGAAACAAGACAGATGGAAGACACCAGCCACCTCTAAAATCTTCATGATCACTATAGGCCAGCCACTTCCTTCTTTCTAACTATTTGACTGGAATGATATCTGTTTCTTGTTGGATACTCTCTGAGTGTCAAAATTATGTGATCGTTTTGGTCTCCAATGTTTTTCTACAAAGTTAATCTTTTTGTGTCGTTAAAGTCTTTGAAGTTTTTACGGTATCACATACATCCATGAGTGATGGTGCTGCTTCCTTCTTGTGCCAGAATCACGCTTGAGGGAGGACTGTAAACTTCCAGGCATTTCGGGCGCATTAGTGCTTTCTACTTGAGTTGGAGACAAAAATTGAAGATCTGGTTGTTGCAAATCACAAGAAATAGGCCTACTTTTGAAAAAAGCATCAATGATATTTTGTTGTGACCGTTTCTTTAGTGGTCCATTCATGATTCCAGCGTCAAAGTACCCTGAAAAGAACAAAAAGGTAGAATGATATATCAAAGGTAGGTTGATTAGTGTCAAAATGATATGTGAAAGTAGGCCTTCGGCCTATGTTCTGATAATAATAGGCATAAGCCTATCACTATAAAAATATAGCCTAATGTAAATAAAACTAAAGATAGAAGAAAAAAAAATAAATGAATAAATAATAATAAATTAAATTAAATAATTTTATATGTAATATTACTTAAGGAAGATTAGAAATATTAATAAGATAGAGAGATAAGCATAAAGAAAAGACAATTAGCTGACATTTTTATAATTAGTAAAATCTGAATTGAAATAAGCCAAGTAGATTGAAAATAAGAGGAAAAATCTTCTAGTTTCACTTCTTTCAGCATTTTTCGTAATTTATTAAAGGTGGGCTCGATCTAAAGAAAAGTCTTATCATAATTGTTGAGTAAAAAAATGCCTTTGCTTTAGGTAAGAAAGCAATAGCTAGAAACATTTTAACGCTTTTGCGAAACTTTTCATTCAGTGTATAACATGGTCCGAAACCTAAACTTATCAGCTTTCGATAAACTGCCTGGCAAAAATGAAAGTAGCAGGCAAAAAAATTTGTAGATGGAAAATCCTAAAAAACCATTTAATGTAAAAAATACATTTTAAAAACAAATTACTTTGTGGGAAGCATTTATGATAGCTTGTTCGAAATCCCTAGTTACATATTCAAGATTTTTAAAGATGATCTGTTCTTTTAAATGCTCAAATACTTTTCTAAAATACTTGAACTTAATTAATGCTAATTTATAAAAAAAAAATTTGCTTACATGTACGTTTCTTCTTTTTGAGAACCCAACAAACAATACATTATTATTGGCTATAGTTTCTTTTTTGAAAATTATTCTACCTTATGATTTTAAAATTAAAAATACTTAAAACATGAAATTTATTAAACTTACATATTAAAATAAATCCTATCTAAAAGAATAAATAAAATTTGTAGGCGTATTTGCTACCATGGATTTACAATCATTTACTGGATAAATATTTTTTCATTATATTTTGAATTATCATTAGGAGTCGTCAGCAAAAAAAGCTAACATTTTTGTTTTTACCTGTTATATAAAATTTACTTTTAAAATTGTTGATTGAAAAGTATAGCACTTTATGTCATAATAATTAGAACGGAGAAATGATAAAAGAACATTATTTTGCTAAATTATATTCAAACTCATTTCTGGTAGAAGTTGCATATGATAAAGTTGAGTAATATTGAAAATAACTAAAAATGCATGAATTTTCTAAGGTTAAATAGTTAGTTCGAAAAGTTTCAAAAAAGAAGTTAAAAAATTTGAATAAATATACCAGGGCACTTTTTTGAGAAATGTTTGGTACATTGATACACCACTGTAGATTTATTCTCTCCATATAAAGTGTAATTATATCCATCAAAGTACATCTTAAGAAATTATTTTATAAGAAGTTCTTCAATGCATTGTGCTTGTATCTAAAGAAACGGAAGATAGACTTAGAATCTAAGAAGCGGTTTTTAAGGAAAGATAGACATTATAAGTCTATAATAATTACAAATATATATATAATAATAGAATTATTGCCAGGAAGAAAGCCCTATTGTTATATTTATTCATTGGTATTAGGATAGTACTAAACAAGACTAGTGGAATGATACTAATAAATTTTTAGTTGCATATACTGGGATTACACTATAGTGTTGTTGCATGCGTTGTCACATGTAAAAGATTATGTTAAAGATTATGGTGTAATTATATCTGTCAGAAAGTTGTCAATCAAATAGGAAAAAAGAAGCTTTTGTCGCAGGAAGCTTTTTCTCCGCAAAGCCTGAAACATGAGATGCTCTTTTATGAAATGAATAGAATAAGCACAGAAAAAAGTGGCCACCACCTACAAGCGCTAATGGACGGCGAAAACAAAGGTCAACAGCAGGATTCGTTGCGTGCACTGCATCTAAGTCTTTCTAAAGCACGAAGAAGATGGCATTGGCCATTGCAAATTGTCACTTTGCCTGCTACTCATCATAGTCAAACGCAAAGCATAGGGAAAGTTCGCTCGAAGTGTTAAATATCTTGACGAATTCGAACTCTAATTCAAGATATGTACCACAAAATACGAGGATACAAAAAATAAATATGCTTTCCAAGTAGAGATTTATCTAACACAGGGTTTATCAACCTTTTTCTAATGATCTCACACAAAAGCAAATTTTTGTTAGTGTTATACTTAAAATTATCTTACTTTAGTTTGTAAAATTAAAAAAATTAAATAGACAAGTTAAAAATTTCAAAACGTAAAAAAGGTGTGTCTCGATACATATGCTTTTTTATATTTATGTCTATGTCTCAAATACACACACTGGTGTTCTAGTTTCATAATTATAAAATCAGCAATTTATATTAAAATTTCTTTTTTCAAAGAAAACATAACTAATGTATAATCTTTATACTCATATACAGTGGTGTATTCAGAATTTTTTTAGGGGTAGGTTGCGATGGTTGCCCTAACTTTTTGATTGGGTTTTTATGCCTTCTGCAGCTCGAATTTTAACAATAGTTTTATTATGCTACTGAAGATTCTTCGAAGCAATCAAAGATTTGTGTGCTTAGTTTAAAAGTGGTTGTTTTAGAAATAAAAATACCTACAATAGCTAAAACAAAATTTTCCAAAAACTTTTATATTTTTCATCCGAATATGCTAAAATGAAAAAAAGCTTCATTTAAAAAAAAAGGAGAGTTCAAAGAAACATTGCAAAACGATGCCTTTCGTCCATGGAATGTTTTGAAAGGGCTAGAAGATATGAAATTTGGAAAAAATGATTTTAAAAATAATGAAATTGATGATATTTTGTTTTTGAAAAAGTGATGGAAGATAGAAAAGGAACTTCATATGGAAGTGTTGACATTCGGAGTATTTTAATAAACAAAAAAGGTTCAAAAATGCATTTATTAAAAATAAAATGCAAGTAAAAATTGAACAAATTGATGGAAAAAATGGAATAAAGTTATGTTTAAGAATGTTTACATGATGAAAATACACAAGTATTTTAAAAAGGACAATTTAAATTGTAAAATTTTTAAATTTTTTCTTTAAAAATAAAGTAGAATTACGCACTTTAGTTGAAAGTTCTTCATGGTCTTTTTTTAAATATCGAAATTTGGATGAGAGTTTTCTACATTTAGAAGTCGAAAATGAGGAAGAAATAAAGCTTTTATCGATAACCGTGAAGTTGTCTCAAATAGTTTGTAGTAAATGAGAATGTCAAAAGAGGAGTTAAATTGGCTTCCGAATACATTCATTCGGCTTGTATTGAAAAAAGGTATCAAAATATGTTGCAGGTGGTTGAAAATGATAGAAAGAAATTTGCTAATCAAGGAAAAGTAAACTCTGATCAAAAATTGCCTTAAATTAATAAAATCTAAGCTTCAACTGTTTTCGTGTTTTCTTAATTAGTTTCCAAATTTTTGTATGATATTTATTGGCGACAACCGTTATCCTTCAATTGCGGGAATGCACAAAATTTTTTACATTATAAAAAAGTGATAAAGGATGCTACAAGAATTGACTACTTCTGTAAAGAAAGTGTCTTAGATCTCTGAATAAGGAACTCTCCCTCCCACCTATATCTCAAGTGCATCAATCTTACCAGCATTAGTGGTAGCGATAATTACCCACTAACGTTTGAAATTATTTCAAATGCTGAAATCGTTTCTTCCGTTGCAAAGAAACTCAACGTACGTAAACGTCAATCATGGATTTCTATATATTCTTTATGAATATTCTGAATCCAACCATTGCACAAAACATACCTTTTGCGAAACACAGGAAGGAACACAGCCTATACCTGAATCACGTTACTCTATCTTTATATAAAAAGAAGTGTATTCTATATAAAAAGTATATAGAAAGTATAGAGATCCTATTTTATTGTCTGAATAAAGGAGACCTTCAAATACATTAAGGCTTGAGACAAGGAAAGCAAAAAGGCCCTTTGAAAAAGACATTTTATAGCATTATTCACTTAAGAAAAAAACATCAATTACTGTCTTTTAACAGATCTTAACGGGAATTTACTAGAAACTAATACCGAAAAAGCTGAAATTTTTTTCAACCGTCTTTTCATGCACCACATGTGACTCATTAAATTGCAATCCTGATTTCAATAGTTCTTTTCCAATGTAGGATTTAGTAATTAACGATATTCTTTCGTACCTGGAACATAACAACCTCGTGACAAGTGAACAGCATGGCTTCTATAAGAGAAAATCTACAATAACTCAGTTGATAGAATTCCATAACGATATTGCCACCATATTATAAAAGAGTTTAACTTTTGACGTTCTTTACTTTGATTTTAGTAAAGCTTTTGATAAAGTACCCCACAACTATTTACTCAAAAACTAGAAGCGTATGGCATAAATACTAAAGTTGGATTGAATCTTTTTTAAAGAATAGATCACAGATATCTGTCAATGGACAGCTATCAAATTCAATCGATGTAACAAGTGGTGTTATCCAAGGTAGTGTTAGACACTTCACTGTATTAGATACTGGAATAGCACTACGATTATATAAAGCCCTGATACGTCCACACCTTGAAAATATGGTAACGTAATATCCCATCCAACGCATACAAAAGATATAAAAAATTTAGGAAAAGTGCAAAGATTTATAACCAAAAAATAAGATTATAGGGAAAGAGTACATAAACTATCTTTGCCACCTTCAACATACACGACACACGCAATGATATGATCACGCTATTTAATATAATAAACAAATGCATGGACGTAAACTCTACTCTTTTACCTGCTTTTTCTCTGAGAAATTCAAGAAACCATGGAAAAAAATTTATGAAAACGAGATGCACAAAACCTTTTCTCGAGGTCTCTTTCTTGAATAGAATTATAAACGACTGAAATGATCTCCCTAAGCATGTTGTTGATTCCCCTCTTTGCAAATCTTCAAAACCACCTTGATTTTTATTGGAAAGACGTGATTTTTACTTGTGATTAATTGAACTCCTTACTTTTGTACTATCAATTTATACAACTAACCCTGGATTAATTCACATTTTCATTCTTTCACACGATGCTTTAACGCCATCTATCAGAAAAATATAAAATGATAAACTTGATTTGTGCAACACCTAAAACTATCTAAAATTGAATGAAACTTTAAATTCTTAATTTCAATATATTTTGCATAAAAACAGTACAGCCTAATCTTGAGTTTTTTCCAAAAATAGGGGGCCTTAAAAATGCTGGGAAGAGAAGGGTATGGGGCTTTTAAAAATGATCATCATAACGAGGTGGTTATGAAAGAATTCCGCCGTCCGCTATTTAGTGGTAATACAAAAAGCGTTTACAGTTATAAATCTCTTACTCGTGGTAATATTTAGCAATATACGTAGAGAGAAAGTGAAGAAACGTCAACCATCAAGTACCCCATTTTGTGAACCATCGCAATTTGAAAAGCACTGACGTAACGGAATATTTTACGTCTCTCAGCCATTTCTACTTCCCATATACTTTTAGAGAGAAATGAAGATAACTTGCTTAGTTTCGATACCCCAAAAAGCGGGGTGGTCCACTCAGGGAAGAGATTAATGAAAACATCTGTGAGCATTCACCGAGATGCGTTTAATTTTATCATTGTAAGGAATGAAGGACGAATAAAGCGAGGGGAATGAATGGACAGTGGAATGCGTGTTTAATGCAGAGAAAGCATTTTGTAGGCGAGAATTAAGATTATAGGAAAAAGGAGCCCAATAGGAATTTTTCTCTCTTTGTGCAAAATAAAATTATTTTAATAAAAAAATTTTGAAATTGGATATTATTCTCTGATAAAATTCTAATGTTCCAAAATTATGCTAATGGTTTGTTAATTCATTTAATCTATTCTTCTCGCTGAAAGCAAAAGAAACTAAAAAAGTTTCTTAGAAAGAATACTCTTAAAAAGCAAAGGTTTGAGCATGCGCAAGTGTAAAAAATTGGAATTAGTTCCTTAGTGAAACAATGTTGCAAGTTAAATGCAATTCTACTTGCAACATAAGAGAGAAGTGATTGCACACCTTGCAAGGAAGTTTCAACATGACAGGCATGCATGTTGCCTTTGGGAAAATGGAGCAGCGTGAAACTCTTTTCAAAAATGATGTGGTCGTCTGATCAGTGTGTGCATCATCGGACGGGTGCAGGCCAAATCTTGGTCTGCTATTGATACCACTAAGCGTTTTAAATATGAAAAAGAGTCAGAGCAAGACTAGGAAGATACTGGCGTAAAGACTTGTTAAATAAATTATTTTTTAAGACTCGCTAGGTGGCAACTCCAAAACCCTCATGATAGCAAACATCAGCCCTGCTACTAGTATGTACGAACACACGCTCAACACTCTCAGGTAAGTCAACATTTTTTTATTTCAGCATTCTTCAGTTGTTATAAAGGAAAATGCCTCTAGACTTTATGATTTGCATCGCTACTCAAAGCTAAGAAAAATCTCCGCTTTGATTTAAAATGGTGGACTTCTTTCTCCTTTAGTTTTTGTAGACAGCGGAAAAATACGGCACCGGCTCACTGTGACGCAGCGCAGTGACTCGTAAAAACACTTGAAACGAAATTAATAAGTATGAGATTACAATTTATATTAACTCAAACATTTTTGTACTGACAGATACAACAGACCTTTCTATATAAATCTGTTATATACATACATACATACATGTTACTTTTATTATTTTTAGTCTAAAGTATAGATTTATTATACTGTGCTTGTGAAATGGCATCATTTTTGTTCATAGCATTGTTAGAAAAGTGTTTTGATTGGCCAACTAATTTCATCTGTGTGGAAGGACAGATACTGCCTTTGAAAACTTCCAACCCCATTTCACTTCTCCACCCGATATTTTATTTGGCACAGTTCCCTAGGGCATACACCAAAATACAGATTTTTAAAGCAGCCGATGTCTATCAACGTATTTCTTCTTTTCTTCTTTAAAATTCCTTGAAAAGAAAAGATAAAATCGTGACTCCCTACATTTTTAGTATTTTTCGTTCTTATTCTGAATTTGTAATTCATCTGCGCGAATTTGTAATTCAACTGTTGCTGTCAATTACTTGAACTTGGCTCTGCTTTACGATGTCAGTTGGGCGAATATCTGGAGAATGAAGTTTATCCTTTCCACAACGATTGCTATGCTAATTTCTGGTTTTCGAAATCATCAAAAACGTATGGTATTTCTTTACCTTGATTCCATTCTCTACTAACTCTAAATACCTAAGTGTCATTTCTTTCAAAAATCTCAAATTCAATGATCACATCAGTTACATCTGTAGGCGGGTGTAAATAAAGAACTTTTCACACTTAAATCATTCAGCCAACATCTTTCTGTAAATTTTTATTCGCTGTCAAGGATCTACCAAGCTATCATTTTACCTCACTTAGAAGAAGGGTCAACTGTCTTTGCACGTATTGGGTCTGTGCTTTGATAAACTCCTGAGAAGCTTCAACCAAGAGCTCATTCTTCGGATTCCTGTTCGTAAAAATGTGCCTGAAAGTGCATATAAAGTGCTATCTATCTCTATATAGATTGAAGTTTCGTCGTAATGTTTATATTCGCTGTCGTACATACAAGCTTCTCCCATTACCACCTGTAAGATGGAGTTTTCCCCATTTTACATCAAAGTGAGCATGATTTAAGAAGACACAGATATATATTGAATTCTTCATTCCAGCAATTGTGTTTCAGACTTCAGCAACCTGTCCGCATTTAAAACGTACTTACATACTCTTCATGATGATAATATATTTTGCACATTTTCATTTAGATTACTAATTTGTGTCATATTTCTCGACCCACGGTTTTTATGTACCACGGTCAAATTAATATTAGTTTAGCTAAAAAAGTAAAAGCTTAAAAAAAACCCTTTTAAAATATATAAAAAAGAGGATGGGGTTGTTTGTGTGTTCTATGAGATAAAATCACTTCACACCTGTACACTATCTTCCTAGTTTCCTACGCTTATAAATATATACATATGGTTCATGATCAGTGAGCTACGCCTGCCTTTACATTTTCTTGATAGTTAAGGGATGGTTGAGATTAATTTGATAGTTAAAGATCTGTTAAGGACATAGTGGTCAAAAATTTATCCTTCCTTCTTTATATTATTTTATATGAATAAAAGTGTACCCTTTTTTGTCGAAACAAAAAAAAAGTTTCTCATTTTTGAGTCAATTTTGAATGAAAAGCATTTCTTTAATTTTAAAAGTCAACATTTTTGAGCACCTCTGATTTACTATAAAACTCAATAGAAATATTTTTAATCTCAAAAATTTTAGTTCCTATTTTATAACCTATGCCCTAAAATGATCAAAAATAGAAAGTTCATCGCGATTGATATATATTTTTATAAAAATAACGGTCCGATAAAGTAGATCAAGCAAGGTAAAGGAGAATGTCTTATCTTGCCAACATTCATAAGTGCTCACTCTTCTTTGAAATCGTTCTTGATTATATTATTTGCAGGAAACATCCTAGAACTTAAATATCGGCCAACTTGATGTTTTAGATATGCTGCTAAAGCCAAGTCAATCAAAAACTCCCCCATTGTCAACGTTAATCCAGAGGAGACAGTTTTGAGAAAGTATGAGTATGAGATCAAACGGTTTCTTTTTGTTTAATACAATTGAAATAAAAGTAAGAAAACATTTTTACAGACTTAAAGAAAAGCTGAAGGAAGAAAGAGAAAAATTATCTGGAGGTAATACATTTTTACTTTAGTAATATCAAAACCAAAGTTCATCAATCACCAACTTTTTATAGCTCTGATAGATATCAAATATTTTGGAATTCAAAAACAAATATTTTGTGTCTATAATGGCAATATAATTAGGAGCCTTTTTGTTTTTAACCTTCTCCTCCCCAAATTCATTTATAAAAAGATTGAGTGTTCTGACAAAATCACGGGCGACATCAATATATAAACTTTTAACATTTTCCGGTGCCTAACACGGATTGGCAATTTAAAGACAGACCGTTGTATAACGCGTGTTCCAATTTTGTCCTTCCGGTAAAATACTTTGAACTACTTTAATAATGTGAAAAGACAATTTATGCTCACCTGTGAAACATATTCCTACGGGGCATAGCAGGATCAAATATTTCTTACTTTATTATTGTTTTAAAAGTTTTAGCTTTTTGTAAATTCAAAGCATCATTACAAACTGAAAAAATTTATTAAAAATTGGTAAAATTTATATAATGAATACTTAATACACTTGAATTCTCTATTTCTAAACACTTAATAATTACTTGAATTCTCTTTATCTAAATACAAAGTACTTTGAGTGAGGGAACTTCCCTCTTGAGAAGTTACTTCGAATAAAATTCATTTTCTGTACCATTCAAGTTATTACTAATTCCTCTTTTTTGAAAACCTTTACATCAATATTCTCCATAACTGCTTCCCACGATTTTTGATCCATTCCCAAATGAGAGAAAAAGAAGACGCTTCATCCTCCCAATAGCGGTAAAATTGTGCTCGTTTGTAGTTTTCATAAATTTGTTCCACTCCTCACGCATTAAACATTTGTTAACCAAAAAGTTTCTTCTCAAGTTGTGGATGTTTAATATTCCTCTTGATGGTGAAGCATTGCACACAATATCAAAATATAAAAAAACCTCTTCATTCACAACTCTAAGCAATGTGGGAATATATTTTGCTATTTTTTTTAAAATTATTGAAACAAAAATAGTAACAAATGATCTTTATGTAATAGTAATAAAATTGTCATGGAATTTCAATTATTTATAAAGATAAAATTTTGCTTTTGATACAGCATAATTGGTAGTTTTTATAAGAGGTTTTACTTTAAAATTCAAATTTTTTGAAGATAAGTTCGATATGTGCAATTTAGAGTAATACCTATAGGAAAAGATATACTTGATAATTGTAACTTGGTATTGGAAAAGTTCAATATTGATAAAAAAATTTAAGCGTGTTCACTAACGACTGATAGATCACCAGCTAGAATGACTTATTTCTCAATTAAAGACGTGTGAAGTACATCATTGTGTTCATTTATCACAAAGAGAATCTTTTCCAATTATAATTTTATTAAATAATTTTCACACAAGATTTTCAAACTAGAAATGCGTTTATTTAGTGATCCTTTCTAGATGCGCCTCCTAAGTATCAAATGGAACTTACTTTAAAGACATTTTATCAAGAAAGTGGCTTATTTGAATTTTATCAATTTATGATTTGGCAAAAAGATGCTTTGTATTTGGGGACGCTCTAACTAGTTGTGTGTTTGGGGAGTATATCATTAAAGGCCTTTTTTCACTTGTCAATAACTTTGTAATTTTCATTTCGAATGACTGCAACACAATTTAATTGACGACGTCTAGAACATACACTAAAAAATAATTAGAAAATGTTATTAGCCTAATTAGTGATCTTTACTGTACCTAAATCCACAAATTTAAATCTCATAAAAATTATTAGTGTATTATAAAATGTGCTTAAGTATATCACAACTGGAAACAGATTTTGGAAGTAAATGTTAGAATGGATTGACATAACTCTCCTGCAAACACACACGAATCCACTTTGCCCACCTTGCAAAAAGCACACGCACACGCAACACACATCATCTCTTCCTTCAATTGTTCGCACAAGAAGCAGCCATTTATTTATGGTTAAACCCCTGTCTAGTGCTAAACTTACCAGCAAAGTTGGCAAACAACTTGCATCTAAAAACTATACGCCGTTTCTAGAAGGCTACACCCGAAGCCAGCGCAGCACATAACGACGAGCTTTATGTAGGTTGGCTGAGTTTACACGTTTATCGCTTCTTCCTGTGCTGCTGCTAAAGTACACAAAAATTCTACGCGTTCCCTGTGAAAATATTAACTCACTCTCAAATAAAAAGTACTTTTATTTGACTGGCGCATTACGCTTATAATGAGATAGCGTTATCCGGCACCCATCAAGAACAGTTATAAAAAGTGAAATTAAAAATGTTCAGTTGCTTTTTTCGATCTTTTTTGACGTGGTTGGACTCGGAATTTTTTTTCGAAACGCATTCTTATTCTTATATATGAGAAGAAGTTAAATTAAAAAACAAAATTTTGCATGCTTAAGACCAATTGATGGGTAATGTGGGACGTGATGGTGAAAAGACAACAGTTTCGGGCAACAATAAGGCCTCTGAAGTAAGTCTTACAAGATCTAGATATTCCATGTTAACTTCTTTTAACGCATCGAATGTATCATTTCAATTCCTCAAATTTTAAATTTGTCGTTCACTCTGTTAATCTTTCCAAATTTAACTAAATTCATTTTTCATATAATTTGATTTTGGCGCCTCTTTACATTTTTAAGATATTCAAATTTCATGTTCAATTTATCGATGCATTTTATTCACTTTGTATATTTTAATAAAATTTGACACATGTCAATCTAAATGATTTAAAAAAAGGAATTGCATTTCCTTTATTCAAGAATGATTTTCTTCTTCTTCTAAAAACTAGAAATAAATACTCTATATAACTCGAAGCTTATAAAGATGATAAATAAAAGTGTGTTTCTATATATATTATTATTTTCTTCGTGAAAAGCAAAATTAGCTGAAAAAATCAACTGTTTCGATTTTGCATAGTCCAAACCCTTACTATTTATTTATCTATCTTTCTGCATCAAAAAACATTTTCATAAAAATATTGAGAAGTGGATAAAAAGGCATAATTTCTATTTTTATCAATTTCTACGCATCTTTTATATAGGGGTGTGTGGGAGTAAGGTTGGTTAGATGCTGGATTCGATAACTCAAGGTCTTGGGTTCGATCCCGCATCAAGCCTACTTTCCTCATAGTTCGATACAGGCGGTGTAATTGTGCCTTCTCGGTGAAAACACAGCTTTTATTATGCTCCTCACTTTATGATATGAAAGATGTCTAATGCTTCTAGGAGGCGTCATATTGAAGCAAAAAATTATTTTAGCAGTCAGATTTGAAATCCTCAATACGCCGATATTCATAAGCTCTTCGTCTTTTCATGTACGCATTCCATCTAAGAATGAAGTAAATAAAGGATGAAAGAGATCTCAGAACTTTGTACATTTTGTAAAAATTTAGGAAGCTACTTTTTCAACGCTTAGCGTACTTTAACTTAGGCCTGATTAAAATGTGCAATGGAAACTGATTCTCTTTTAAAAATAGAAATAAAATGAGTAATATGTGATGTGTCACAATTCCACCTGTAAAATCTATACCAAGTACTTTTGAAAAGTACATGCATGCAATTTTGCTTTTACGCGTAAATTTAAAATAAAGAAAAATGTATATCTGATTTTAGAAAAAATGACGTCCTAAAACGAACTTATAGCAACTTTTTTTGAAGAAATACAACCTCTGCCTACTATGGGTTTTCATTGCTTTTCTTTTCTTTGAAAGAAGTTGTAGGAGCATGTTTTAGTTTTTATTCAAAATTTCATTTTTAGTCACTATCAGAGTTCAAGGAAGTTTTGAAAGAAAAAGAAAATGAGATTAAAGTTGAACAGAGCACTCAAGAAAGTTTAATCATAGAAATTGAGGTATGCTGCACCTTTGTTTATGCTTGATCCATTGTGGAAGCAGTTTTAGAAAATCCAAAAGTCAAGGAAGAATGGCGCTTAACACTTATAGTCAGAGACGCAACTGTTTTTCTTGCAAGTTTACATATTTCAATTTTTAAATAATATTTAGGAAAGTAACAAAGCACTTGAATAAATGTTATTTTAAATTGAAATATATAAACTTACAAGAGCCTACGTCGATGACATGAAATGTTATTGTAATGGTTGGGTTATAAAATGATGGCGAGGTTTCTTTTTAAGGGCATTGAGGTAATTGTGTAAAAAAAGGTAATTTGATATTGAAAGATTCCAAAATACAAGTGCTTTTGTTTTAAGTGTTTTTAGACAGAGAAACGGTTAAATTCAGTCACAAGTTGTTTTGATCTTGTTTTTGTTGATAATTGAGCACACACCATGAAGAAAAAATAAAAAGGAAGCATTTGATTTTAAGGCACTTATAGATAAAGACAGATAACTAAAATTTGTAAATATCCTGCAATTTGAGAGTTTCACTCAGAATAAATAGACAGAATAATTGCGTGAAAAAGGTCGCTTGCTTGTGCATAATGCTGAGGCATTTCTTTTCTACTCTAAATGCTTTCTTATTTGAAGTGTGTCCCCGATTAATAATTCTATAGTGAAAGCTAGGTAACACAAAGGATTTATATAAAATTAAAAGTTTATTTTTTTGTTTCTGTAAGACTTTAATAATCCTACTCTATGCCACACATTAGAACAAATAAAACAGATATGGTCGCCCCAATTTAGTTCATTATTAATTCACTGAACAAGACTTTTTAAAAAGTTGTGGATGTATATATTAGTATCCAAGACCTGTTTTTATACAAGTCAAATACGCTAATTCAAGATATGAAAACCCTTTTTCGCTATAACCCACCATTTTTATGATATAAGACTTTAAATAATTCATTTATTTTATTGTTACATAAGCAAAAAAAAATTTGATATAAAAAAATAAAAGTATTTATATGATAATAAAATTATTATAAAATGAAAAATCTCATATACTATAAAATACGCATTAGTAATAAATATTTTAAAAAGTTTTCTGCTTGAATTTTCAGCTGTTGAGTTTCGTTTATATTGAACATTTTTTCTATCACGCTGAAGTGTCCAGCAGAAATTCGCTAACAATTGTTGCACTCCATCGCCCTTGATATCCTGACTCCATCACTGAAATATCCTGATGGAAACATTTTGCATAAATATTTTAAAGCTTCTGATTCCATATTTAGCGTCTTCACAAAGTTCTTCAATTTTTTCAATCAATGGCCTACGAATAACATTTTTCTCTCCTGGCTGAAGTGAATTTCTAATTGGCCAATTCTTTTTCACGTAGTGTTGTTTTCTATCTCTGCTGCCCCATTCGCAAATAAAACAGCAGTACTTTGTGTATCCTGTCTACAAGCCCATTAAAATGTTAACAACCTAATAATTTTGCCTAATCTTTGTATTAAATTAAGAATAAAAAACATGATGAATGATATATTTTAAAATGGTTTTTGTCAATATTTACAAAACACAATGTGGTCGAGAAAAATGAGTTATGAATTTGAAATCAGCATAAAAAACTACACCAAAATCATGCAAGGTATCTATAGCTTGTTAATCTGTGTTATGAGACCTGGCAGATTAAACTTCTCAGCGATGTAAATTTTGTTTTGTACAAAAAAATTAGATAAAATATTTGCTTTTCTAGAGAAAATTAGTCCTTTTGTTTTACTCGTATTGAGTTGAAGTTTGTTCATATTTATCCATTTTAGAATAGAAGAAAAATTGGAATCTAAGTATTGTGGTTATTTGAACTCAAAGTGTCAAAAATTGATTCAGGTAAAGAAAAAATATCTGCACTACATGTGCGAAGGAAAAGAAATCTAATTGTGACAATGAATATGTAAGTCGTTTCTAAGAATATTGAATAAAAGAGGTCCGAGTATTGAACCATGGGCACTCCAGATGTTACTTCTACTTCAGCTGAAGTAAATACGTCAATAGAAGTAAATTGTTTCTATCAGGTAAATATGACTCAAAAAGTTTAAACAACAAATAGGAACAGAGCATGCATTTCCAGAAGAAAAGCCTGGTTTAGTTAGATAATAATAATTATCAAAGGCATGAGATATATGATAAAATAAGCATAAGCTATTTACTTTCTTTTCAAAGCTATCTTTTATCATGTCAATAAGAAAGAAGGCTATGAGTATGACTCAGTTGTGCAAAAAACAAATTCAAAATAATTGTACAATTGCTTATAAATAAATTTTTCAAAAATTTTAGAAATAGAGTTGACTATTGAAAGTG
Organism: Nectonema munidae; assembly: GCA_030549495.1. Taxonomy (NCBI): domain Eukaryota; kingdom Metazoa; phylum Nematomorpha; class Nectonematoida; family Nectonematidae; genus Nectonema; species Nectonema munidae. The sequence goes on from JAUIRK010000107.1 coordinate 37,573, forward strand.
GACAGTATTTGGAAATAGATTTAAAATCTCGTTTTTGTATTACTTTCGACTTTTGAAAAGATGTAGGGAAACAGGAATTTGAAAGACAAGCATTGAATCCTATATATAATAGTATAGTATAGTCAACTATCAGTTTCAAGTGGTTTACTGATATTCCGAAGCAACCAGTGGCACCGCTTTTTTGAGTTCTTTGGTAAATAATAGAACGTCAGTTACTGATATTTGTTGAAAAAAATAATAAGTGAAAAATGTTAAAGTAAACTCATAATTTGGAGGAAACTAGGAGTCATTAAAACGCGAGGCAAAATAATTTCTTAAATAAGCCTTGTCTGTAACTACTACTGCTTTTACCAATAGTTTTAGATAGCTTTTTCCAAACAGATTTAGAATCATTGTTTTGCGTGTTAAAGACATTTGAAAAGTATTTCTTTTTGAGTTTTCTAATCATACACTTTACTTTTTTTTTATTTCTATAAATTTTAACTCCATATAATTCGTCAATAATAAATGCAGCTTGTTACATTTTTTAAACACTTTATTCACGATTCATCCAATCATTATGATGATTATCTTTTATTTTGAACAGAATCTTGAGAGCCAGATGTTGCATAGCGGAATGAATGTTTTGAGTCAAACGGAAAAACAAAGGTATATTCTAGCAGGAAAGAGCAAAGAACTAGAAATAATCAAGGTTTCAATTTTTTTCAATTTTTATAACAAATTTATTTTATGACTGCTCTATTTTCAGTAGCACGTACCTTTTTCTAGTCAAATCTTTTGCAGCACATATTTAGAATGAGATGGGGCGCTCCTGCAGCAACTTTTGCTGCTTTTAAAATATACGAATGCTACTTACTTTTATATAAAATCAATACATTACAGATGGACAGTGTGTGCGTTTTATTAAAAAAGATCTAATTTCTTTCTTTTTCAGTTAAACTCCTTCTTTCAATAATAAAATCAACTAATTAATTAACTATTGCTACAAAACAACAAAACTATATAACATAAATTTGTAAAAATGCAAAACTCATCGTCAAAGGATCTGTGGCTGATATTCGAGGAAAAGGTCCCTCTTCCAATTCCAAAGACCCGGTGGCAGTGCAAGTTGTTCAAGAAATGTTTATTCGTAGCCCAAAAAAGTCAATTCGAAAAGCAGGAAGCAAAGTGGGCTCTCTTTTATAATGTGTAAGAAGTGTGCTCAAAAATGAGTTTAAATGGCCTTCTTCGAAGACGCACTACTGTCAAGAACTCTCTGCTGAAGACTGCGACATTTGTGTTGAGTTTGGGGAAGTGATGTTCGCTTAGTATGAAGATTGAGCTTATCTCTTTAAAAATATTCTCTGGAATAATGAGAAAAAATACCAAATCGGCCGAAGGTAACGGTATGGCGGAATGACTTCGGACAGGAATCCTTTATCATTCGCGATACCATGAATGCTGAAAGATACCTATCTCATTATGCTGGGAGATGAAACCTGGCCAGTTATCAGTACTTGGGAAAATATTGAAGATTTAATTTCCCTGCAAGATAGGGCTGCTCCACACTTTGTTATTGTTGCTCGTAAATGGCAGAATGCCTACTTCCCTGGAAAATGGATTGGTCGTCGTGGTCCGCTTGAGTGACCAGCCAGAAGTAGTGATCTACACCCTGCGACATTTTTCTTTGGGGTTGATTGAAAGAGTAAGTCTACTCTACCAAACCAACAACTTTGGAAGAACTTGAACGGCGAATGCGTGAAGTTATGCGTTCCATTCCAAAGAGTTTCTTTTGAAATCAGTTGATTCTTGAGAAGCAACTTTGTGTCAAATGTGTGAGCACTGAGCACCCATATCCTATATTTAGTTAAATAAAACTTCATGCAATACATTTTCCTCTCATGTTAATTTATTGTAAGAATAAAAATAAATTAAGTTTAAATTTAAATAAAATAATTAAGTTCAAAAATAAATTACAGTTACTTAAAAATAGGGAGCTACTCTTCAAACACCCTTATATCAATTTTATGAGCTTTTAGCGAAGATGATCTCAGGTTGCTTTGACTAAAATTTGGTGCCATCCCTATTCATGAGAATGATAAATCATTTTTATATCAAGAGAGAAAATATTTTATCTATTCGCCTTAAATAAAAAAAGTGAATGTAGTGTCGAATTAATTAAATATATAGCCATTTTAAACAAATTGAAATTTAGTATTCATTACCTGTGTATATATTGACAAATAACGTCATGATGAAATAGAGAAAGGTTGATTTGATAAATCTGATGAAAATGATTCAAAAATCATAAAAAATAACTGACCACAAATTAACCAAAGTTAAACAGTAACCGCAATTTAAATCTAGAGTGATAAAAATATTTTAAGAATGAAAGTAAGCATTTTCGGTTTACTGTGTATGGATAAGTTTATTTTACAATACTGGGAGAAAGTGTTTCGCGTTTAGTCACCTGTGAAAGCTAATTTAGTGAAATGCGAAATATTTTGGGAGAATTAATCACAAATAGTTGTTTTATTAAATAAATTAACAGCATTAGATTTGCAATCAATTATTTAATAGCTTCACTTGTAAAAATATTCAATATTTAGAAAGAGAGAGGGAGAGCTAAAATAGCCCCTCCTCAGTTATTGAGGAATAAAAAATAGCTCAGAGAGTAAATCTTCCTTTGATGCGATACCGAGAGTAAAAAAATGAAAGCAAGACATGTATTTTACATGGTGGTTAATTAATTAATGCCTGTGATCCTATTGTTCGTTGATGAGTATGTGATTTAAGCTGGAGCCAATTTGTCACGTTGTTGCAACAACAACAACTTGTATACAAATAATCTAATGAAATATTAGAATCCATGAATGCAGTCCGAGTCTTCTGTTGCGAGGAACAGTATGCTGTTCGTATTATTATTTATAAAACCACGGCATTTAAGGATGGACTAAAGAAGAGGAGAAGAGGCTGGTCTGAAAAAAGCACTACTTGGAATCATGGAAGAGCGAGGGATATTGAAACATGAGAATACTTTGAGAACAATTAATTGTCCTAAATTGAAATTTGTGAAGTAGGTCTAGCGTGGTGTGGAGTGTCCTTCCTATATACACAGGCAGTGGACAAGAGATGCACGCACGTTCACGCTTCTCTGTCTTAAGTTTCGATAATCCAATTGCGCAACCACAAAGTAAATTATTTTGTATCGAATTATGAGAAAAAGCCTCAAACACACTTATCAACATTTCTTGAAGGCTGTGGAAGAAAATCTCTATTCTCTATTCTTCATTTTTTCATTTTAACTCTCTATTTTTTCGCTTCTTCTCTTTTTATATTTTTAATTCTCTTGCCAATTCTTTTTTTCTTTGATTTTGTATGTTCCAAATTTTGATGGCGTTAACCACGCTTAGAATTTAGCCCTCCTTTTTTTCTTCCAGTCCTCCAATCTCCATCCTCTTATTAACACTAGAACGAACAAAATTTCCTTATACCTAAAATAACCAAAACAGTCTTTTTGACTCTTTGATGAATTTGAAAACTCTAGAGTTTTTTTACTCTGAAATAAATTTTAAAAAGCATTTTGATCTAAAATAAAATGTAATTTTGAAAAAATATTAAACATTTTAGATACGTTTTACTATTTAACTTTGATACTTTTTACAAATGGCTTTCCTCAAGCAAATTTTCTACATTTAATGCATTTATATCCTGTTTTATTATTTTTACACATCTTTATTTGCCATTGTTTTCTTTCTTTTGACTTTTCTTGTACTTGACATTTTTCTTCCACTATATATTTTACGAGTTCAGACGCTAAACTTTGTATGTATTTTTTTCTTGATATTTTGATTTTCATAACACAGTTGAATATAATCTAAGCATTGATTGCAGCTAAATAAAGCATATTAAAAACACGAACAGGCCATCGTCTACAACCAGGTCTTACACTATACTGTCTAGACATGTGATCAAATACGTCCCATCAACTCAGTGCTATTATAAAATTTTACTGTTTTAGCCTTTTTATTACTCTATGACTACGCTTTCATGTAGAACACTTTTTTCATGAAACAAATGATTCTACTTCTTGAAAATTTTTGTTGTAAAAATATTCGAGTTTTTATCAAAGGCTAGTTCTTTACAAAGTTCTAGAATTTCTGGCATGAGCCTCTAATTATTCCAACAATGCTTGTTTTTTCTTTTTTCAGTTTCTTTGCGAGTTTCAACGGCGTGAAATGAAGACTTTTTTTCCTATTTTCTTCTTTGCCAGTGTAAATAAGGGCATTCAAACTTTGATTCCACATCCACTAACAGCCAGAATTTGATTCCAAATGTATCTGGCTTATTATTGTCGTATTGAACACCTAGTTTTTGAAGGATGAGCTTTTGAATCTTTATATCAAAAAGAAGACCAACTAGTTTTGAAACTTTTCGTCAACGTAGAACGCTTGGCAAATGAAGAAAAATCTTGTTGTTTTTCTAATTAAGTTTTGAATAGTTTCTTTTTTGTCACATCAGTTTCATTTTTTTGTAACCATCTACTACCATCCGCTGAAAAAAAACATCGAGATTTTCAATGAAATTGCTGGCTTTATTTTCCATTAAACTTTGACCCAAAGAAGTATCAGAGGAATCAAGATGATAAATAATGAATAGAAAAACGATAAAAAATATTTTCATTTTCAGTGGAAATTGTATCGTCATTTTTAGAACAGCCTAACCCTAATCCTAACAAATTCTTTAGTAAGATAATAATTCTCCATTTAATTATTTAGATTAAATTAAATTTAAAAAAAAACGAAAATTTAAACAACAAAAATTAAAACACTCAATTTTACCCTTTGGAATTTTATGGTTGGTTTTTTGACAAAAAAAATATGTTTAAATATAAGATAAAAACTTAAAATTATTGTTAAACAAACTAAGAAAAACAAATAAAGAAATTTTTGTTATAAAAATTGGAAAAAAGAGTCAAATTTTTTTTATCATAAATTCCTTCAATTTAATGAAAGAGGCACGGAAGTAGAACTCTAGTATCCAAAGAAAAATGTATTCATTGCATCTGAATAAAATTTACGTTGTCTACGAACGTATTGACAGAGATCTTACTTGTGCAACTTAGGCCAACATGGTTTGTATTTGAATAAAGTGCTTTACGAAAATCACCTTCGATTGAAAATAATAAAGTTGACCTATTCACAAGCTTTCTTCTTATTTTAATGGCTCTCTTTTGATACCCCGGAGTTTTTAGATTATCAAGAAAAACAATTAAGATTTATAATTGATTTTATGCATCCATATTCGCGTGAGGAATGTAGAGGCATGCATTGCTTTAGATTTGAATTGCATACTAACATGCTCATACAGCGACAAATGAGCAGCGAACAGCGACAAATGAGCAGCGAACAGCGACAAATGAGCAGCGAACAGCGACAAATGAGCAGCGAACAGCGACAAATGAGCAGCGAACAGCGACAAATGAGCAGCGAACAGCGACAAATGAGCAGCGAACAGCGACAAATGAGCAGCGAACAGCGACAAATGAGCAGCGAACAGCGACAAATGAGCAGCGAACAGCGACAAATGAGCAGCGAACAGCGACAAATGAGCAGCGAACAGCGACAAATGAGCAGCGAACAGCGACAAATGAGCAGCGAACAGCGACAAATGAGCAGCGAACAGCGACAAATGAGCAGCGAACAGCGACAAATGAGCAGCGAACAGCGACAAATGAGCAGCGAACAGCGACAAATGAGCAGCGAACAGCGACAAATGAGCAGCGACTACCTGAACACTTTACCAATAAACTTTGATCGAGTTCTTTTCACAAGCATCCAAACCCTTATTTATAGGAAAGCGAGAAGAGAGCGCAGAGCGATCTCCTCGTCACCGAAGGCAGAAACGAGGACGACGAAGAAACGGTAGCGTGGATGGAGAGAAGAGCGACGCAGCTGGCGCGAAGAACAAAGCAGGTTCATCCTTTTGCCCTCCCGCTGCTGATCCACGCATCCATGAGATGTGTTTAGGCATGCGCTGAGCAGGAAGACGCGAACACGCGTTTGGCGGAGGCCGAGGAGAAGAGCGCGCGCCACAGGAACAAACTCAACCTCAGGACTCGGCGCTGCGTCAGGGAGTTGGAGTTTTAGTAAGTCTTGAATAAAATTATAATTATAATGAATAATTGCGATCAAAATCTGAGAGTGCCAATTATTTTCTCGAGGCAAGCATGTCACCCATCTTTCTTGGCATGTTTTCGGTGAATGCAAATGTGAAATTGTGCAGAGACTTGTTTTCGGGACCTGATAAATCCCTCATGCTGGACCGACGCAAGTCCGTTAGTTTAAATTGGTAAAATATACAAGCCTCGAACCCAAAGCACGATATCCTACAAATGTTAAATAGCTCGTTGTTTCGTGCACTTAGTTCCCTCGTCAGTTCAATATCTTGCTAACACAGCTACTTAATTAGATTTTTTATTAAGAGATATTTTTAAAATATATCTTAAATACAAATAAGCCAATTAAAAAAAACAAAAATAATTCCTTTTTTGTGTTTTGTCACCCTTCATGTCAGGGTTTTAGAACGTTGTATTTTGTCATCATTCAAGATTGGGCTTTAGTGCATTAGTGTTTTGTCATGTATCATATTACTTTGAATATAACTTTTAAACTTAAATCAGCCCTTGTTACAAAAGTTATTTTAATGCTACGAACATAGTTAACATTTTTTCTTGTATTGAGAATTTATATTCTCTTTAATTTTAACTTAATATAAAATTTAGTACAAAAGAAGAATTGAAAATATAGGGATATTTTTCTATATTTAACTTATAACTTTCATTTCTTGTTTTTAAGAAGAATAATTTTTTATTTAGTTAAGCACTTTATTCATATTTACCTGTTTTTGCATCTTTTAAATTTAGGCTGCCTTAATTTGCCCCAATCAGAAGTACTAAATCACGTAAAAAATATTTTCCTCCATTTTTCTTACAATTAGTCGGCTATTCCAATTAATCTTTTATTTTAAAAATGTGCTCATGTTTTGTTAATGTGCGAGCCTAACCAACAACAACCCGAAGATGGCTGTCAGCTTTAGCCATGACTGACAAATATCAACTTTTAGCCGTGTAATTTCCTCATAAATTTCAACATGAAAAATATCATTTTTTCATGTGGAATGAGAAAGCAAATCTAATTACAAAGAGTTTTCTGATATTGCATTCAACTCAACACCACGAGTTGATATAAAAGACGTTGTCTAAATCGCATTTTGTGCACAAAAGTTCTCTTACTTATACACATGACAAAGAAGAAAGGTAGACACCATTAATTTCAATTAAGAGATAAGGGAAGGTCTTGGTAAAACTTGTTCAGCGCACATTTCCCGAACTCATTTCTAAAACTGAAACAGATAACATTTGCAGAAGTCAATTATTTTTAACTTTTGTTCCAGCCAATTCTATCTTTGTCTGTTTGCAAATCCAAATCTTGTTTGCGCAACGAGAGTTTCCTACATCTGCGCTTTTGTTTCTCTACGTCGCGAAGAGTTTTCCTAGACAGCTGCGCAGGTGATGGGCCCGGTCCCGAGCACGCGTCGAACTCACGACGACTGGACCGAGAGCGTCCCTTTCACTACTGCCTATCTGTACACAAGACTAGAGTTTTATTTTTCAGTCGTTGCTACTTTCATGTGATGTCTATCTTTGTAAGCACCAATCAAAGCATGCATATATCTTTAAAGAATAAAATTAGTTACAATTAAAACGTAGTGAAGCGAGATTATTTTTCAAAACAAACCATCTTGAAACTGGGTTAATTTGCAATTGATGATAATCTGAAATTGACAGTGCAATTTTTCGCGCTCTTGCTTGCCTACGTGAAAATGTTACTTTATGTTTCATGTTGCAGTAGTGCGATACTTGACAACTTCCTCCCCAAGCACGAAGAAGAGACGATGAGGAGGTGTTGCGAATTCAACGCGTCAACAAAAGAGTGGGTCTTGAGCACCGAACTCAGAGCCAAAGAGATCAAGTAAGCCTTTGGCGCATTTACTTGAAGGGCCTTTCTCTGCACTCGCATCCATCGCACATTCGATTCCCAGCCTAACGTCATTTTTGCGTAACCTTCCACTTCCACTCCCATCTTTTTGGGGCTTATTTACATATTTTTGCTGTTTCTTTAAAAAAACTGTCTAGAATTAAACCTATGAAGACGTTGCAAGTTAAATGTCTTTAAATCTTCTCTTTATTTTTTTATTTCTGATATCTGTTGAAACTTGTTGTATCAAAATAATCATTAGATAAAAATTGCGCAAATCTCGTCTTGTTATTCGGTCAAGCAGCTTTTTTCAGTTATTAGCAGTGAATATTTCAATATTATTTTAATTATTAATTTTAACTCTGATTTAACCCTATTAGCGCTAAGGGCCATAATCCCCTTCCTCTCAAATTTCGTGACAATTCCAAATATCGCTGCCTGCATCTTTTAAAATTATTTCTATGGTAGCTGAATCACCCTTTCATGTGAAAGACTTTCAATCAAAATAACAGCCATAACTTCTAATTTAATGTCTACATTATATTCACTCTTGAAAATTGATAATTGTACACAATTTTGGAGCCTTAACACCTTTATATATATAGAGTGCCATGCAAAATTAAACACACACACACACACACACACACACACACACACACACACACACACACACACACACACACACACACACACACACACACACACACACACACACACACACACACACACACACACACACACACACACACACACACACACACACACACACACACACACACACACACACACACACACACACACACACACACACACACACACACACACACACACACACACACACACACACACACACACACACACACACACACACACACACACACACACACACACACACACACACACACACACACACACACACACACACACACACACACACACACACACACACACACACACACACACACACACACACACACACACACACACACACACACACACACACACACACACACACACACACACACACACACACACACACACACACACACACACACACACACACACACACACACACACACACACACACACACACACACACACACACACACACACACACACACACACACACACACACACACACACACACACACACACACACACACACACACACACACACACACACACACACACACACACACACACACACACACACACACACACACACACACACACACACACACACACACACACACACACACACACACACACACACACACACACACACACACACACACACACACACACACACACACACACACACACACACACACACACACACACACACACACACACACACACACACACACACACACACACACACACACACACACACACACACACACACACACACACACACACACACACACACACACACACACACACACACACACACACACACACACACACACACACACACACACACACACACACACACACACACACACACACACACACACACACACACACACACACACACACACACACACACACACACACACACACACACACACACACACACACACACACACACACACACACACACACACACACACACACACACACACACACACACACACACACACACACACACACACACACACACACACACACACACACACACACACACACACACACACACACACACACACACACACACACACACACACACACACACACACACACACACACACACACACACACACACACACACACACACACACACACACACACACACACACACACACACACACACACACACACACACACACACACACACACACACACACACACACACACACACACACACACACACACACACACACACACACACACACACACACACACACACACACACACACACACACACACACACACACACACACACACACACACACACACACACACACACACACACACACACACACACACACACACACACACACACACACACACACACACACACACACACACACACACACACACACACACACACACACACACACACACACACACACACACACACACACACACACACACACACACACACACACACACACACACACACACACACACACACACACACACACACACACACACACACACACACACACACACACACACACACACACACACACACACACACACACACACACACACACACACACACACACACACACACACACACACACACACACACACACACACACACACACACACACACACACACACACACACACACACACACACACACACACACACACACACACACACACACACACACACACACACACACACACACACACACACACACACACACACACACACACACACACACACACACACACACACACACACACACACACACACACACACACACACACACACACACACACACACACACACACACACACACACACACACACACACACACACACACACACACACACACACACACACACACACACACACACACACACACACACACACACACACACACACACACACACACACACACACACACACACACACACACACACACACACACACACACACACACACACACACACACACACACACACACACACACACACACACACACACACACACACACACACACACACACACACACACACACACACACACACACACACACACACACACACACACACACACACACACACACACACACACACACACACACACACACACACACACACACACACACACACACACACACACACACACACACACACACACACACACACACACACACACACACACACACACACACACACACACACACACACACACACACACACACACACACACACACACACACACACACACACACACACACACACACACACACACACACACACACACACACACACACACACACACACACACACACACACACACACACACACACACACACACACACACACACACACACACACACACACACACACACACACACACACACACACACACACACACACACACACACACACACACACACACACACACACACACACACACACACACACACACACACACACACACACACACACACACACACACACACACACACACACACACACACACACACACACACACACACACACACACACACACACACACACACACACACACACACACACACACACACACACACACACACACACACACACACACACACACACACACACACACACACACACACACACACACACACACACACACACACACACACACACACACACACACACACACACACACACACACACACACACACACACACACACACACACACACACACACACACACACACACACACACACACACACACACACACACACACACACACACACACACACACACACACACACACACACACACACACACACACACACACACACACACACACACACACACACACACACACACACACACACACACACACACACACACACACACACACACACACACACACACACACACACACACACACACACACACACACACACACACACACACACACACACACACACACACACACACACACACACACACACACACACACACACACACACACACACACACACACACACACACACACACACACACACACACACACACACACACACACACACACACACACACACACACACACACACACACACACACACACACACACACACACACACACACACACACACACACACACACACACACACACACACACACACACACACACACACACACACACACACACACACACACACACACACACACACACACACACACACACACACACACACACACACACACACACACACACACACACACACACACACACACACACACACACACACACACACACACACACACACACACACACACACACACACACACACACACACACACACACACACACACACACACACACACACACACACACACACACACACACACACACACACACACACACACACACACACACACACACACACACACACACACACACACACACACACACACACACACACACACACACACACACACATTTTTATTTATATTCTTATAAAAAGTTTTTACACATATATACTCATTTTCAAGTATGCGGAATTTAGAGGTCATGTTCATTTTTATTAAAACACTTGTCAAAAAAATAAGATTTTTATTGAAATATTTATAAAATATTTTTTAGTTAAAAATAATCTTATTTAATTTAAAGAGGTGACATAAACTTAAATTCCTTCTTTTTTATTTGAAGAGGTGACATAAATTTAAATTCTTCTGATTTATAGATTTTTATAAAAACATGTGATGAAATAAACTTGGAAACGCATCCATAAAAATAAATACTCTATATAACTTGAAGCTTATAAAGATGATAAATAAAAGTGTGTTTCTATATATATTATTATCAACTGATAGTTGAAATTTTTAATTCCACTTTCTTACTATTTGCTGGAATCGATGCACACTTTTTCCAATTTATATTTATCATTCTTTTAAACTTTAAGTTATATTGAACATTTTTTATACTTTTTATTATTTTTCGAATAAATTTGAAATTTAACTCAAATTAAGTGTTAATGTTTAGAACATTTATTCAACATTTTAAGTCTTTCTAATATTGAAAAGGCAAATTGGAGATGAAAAATCGCATACATAGTATCTTGACAGATTTCTTCGGCGTGTTTTGATGCCTCCGACGCTTTGTCAAGCTCCCAATAAAGATTAATTATTATGTGAATATAGTGATAGTGAATATGATGAGCATTGGTATAAACTGGCTATAAATACACGCATATTCAATATTTATTTAAGTTTCAAAGCTTTATGCATTGGAATATTTGTTTAAGACACCCATTGCAAATTGCATTGATAGTTTAATACTTTTTAGAGAAATCAGAAAAGCTGCTTCTTCTCTGGGATACTGCAGACCGATTTGTCAGAAGATGGCATTGATTTCACAAGAAAATCCTAACTCTTATCGATACAAAGTAAGAGATTATATGATCTCTCACACACGCTTTTCATCTCTCTTTTCAGCCGGTCAACATCACTCATTTTCCTTTGCTACACCCAACTAGAAAAAGCAAGGAGTACCCAGACGAATTTCTCTTCTCAGAACGAACACTTGCCTCAAACCTACAATTGGACAGTACAAAAGCGTCTACCACTTCTTCTAAACTGCCCAATGTTTTTCTTCCCAAGAAGCAAAAATAGATTTCTTCCCTTTTACAAATAAAATTGGAATTTTTACAACATATAAATAATGGAAACTGTAACATTATAAAAATATCAGCTTATAACAGGGTTTCTCAAACATTTTCAGACGCGCAATTCTTATTGGTTAAGAAATATTTCGGAGAACCACATTGTAATAATTTTATACGGTTCTAGGTCAGTTGTCCCCAATAGGGCCTGGTGCTAGGAAATGCGGAGCCCAATTAGAAATCTGATAGCGGGACCCCCACTCTACATAGTAAAATGTATCGGTGTTTATATTCCATATAAAAAAAGCAATGTGGATACTTTTATTGTTTGACTTTTAACATTAATAGAGGTAAATTAGGCAATTACATATACTCTTTTAGAAAAAGACACTTTTATCTTTTTTATTAGCAAAATCTTTTAAAATATTTTTAAAGTCAATAGCTTTAGCAATCTTGCTTTCTATAGAAACACACACACACCAAAACCAAAATGTCCGAAACCAAAACGCCCGAAAACAAAACGCCCGAAAACCAAAACGCCTGGAACCAAATAAGAATATGTAAATCTAACACTTTGTTGTTTCCCATGCATAAAAAACAGAAACAAGATTGCTAATTTATCAATCTTATCGAATCGAACTACTCCAGAAATTTTGAACCAAAATCAGAAATTATTTATATTCTTGTTTTCCTGTTTAAATTAGTCACATCTTTTCTGGTTTCAAACTGATTTTCCCTTTAAATTGGTAGTTTAATTGTTTTTCAACCCAAAGAAATAATGTATTTTTGTATGATCAATTTTATCTTTCAAGTCAAATTGATCACTATCATTTAGTGTTAAATCGACCATTTTGAAAACTGTCCAAATTGAATAAACTTCAAAAAATAGTAACACCCAAATTATTATTTTCGGGCGTTTTGGTATCGGGCGTTTTGGTTTTCTGGCGTTTTGACACGGCACGGTCCTTAAGTATGTTTTAATTAGTTTTAGATTTGAAAAGTCTCTTTCCCCTGATGCAACATTATTGGCATTGTTAAATAAATCTTCGAGGCAAGGAAAATATTAGGAAATGTAAATCTATTGTTATCTATCAGATTCCTCTTTTAAAAATCGTCCAAGATCTTAAATAATAAAAAACTTAATTTTAGAACATAAATTTATCGATTTTAGTTCGATGTCTGTAAAAAATAATTTTTTCATGTAGAAACGTTTTTTAAAATTTTAGAGATAAAATTTCTTTATTGAAATTTGAAGCTGTAGAAAACTTAAATGTTTAAAAAAGTGCATTGAAAAGTGAAAAAATTCGCCATTGCTAAAGGAGGTGAAACCGATAATTTACTAAATTTATCATGCGTAAAAAATTAATATTATGAGAAAGATATCACTTTTCATTTCACGTTTTAAGTAGTATTTTGCACCTCATATAATACAGAAAAAGGTCCACAGGCACGGAGCCCCTTCAAGACACGGGACACAATTTGATAACATCGGTCAAATCAGCTTGCAACCGGCCCTGACTAGTGTCTTCATAATGCCCATTTACTCCCAACTTTTAAATACTGCAGATTCTGAGATCGATTGTATCACGCTAAATATTTAAATAATTCAGCATCATACATTGATGCAATCACACTCAATATTCATTATGGTGATAATGACTTTGTTTTGCTTAAAATGAACAATGAAATGGCAAACTCAAGATGGATATGCAATGGGTGACTCGCCAAAACTCCAATAAGAAAATTTTTGAAGCCGAATTTTCAAAAGAAAATTTCAGAAGAACGAAGATTTTTTAAAAAATTGATTCGCAGTGTTTTAAGAATTTTCGAACCAACAATCTAGTTTATTTTTATTTCTATAATTGAAAATTAATACAAAAAAAGCTTTAGTTTTAACTTTAAGAATAACAAAACAATGTTCTTGAATGTATTGATGTATAATCTGTTATATTTCAACACATATAGATGGAATTAAGTAAGTCTTGTGAACTACGGAAACTTTGACATAAAAACTTAAAAAATGAGCAGAAAAGCTTCAAACAACCTACAAAATATGGGCAGAATGTTGGACTCGCAGGCTCCTATTATTTTTCTCACTATATATATATAGGTATGACTTCTCACCCTGTAAACACCTCTTTTTCGGCTCTGCCGGGAGAATTCCTGATGCTACGCTGTATTGGACTCTGGCCAAGGAGGATTTTGCTCCGATGGCCGCCAGCCAAAACAGAGCTCTCTTTAGGCGCCTAGAGGGGATCATTGAGCCAATGCTGGCTGATTTCACTCGCAAATAGCCAATTAACTGCACTTAATGCTGTCCTGCGCTTAATACTTACCGCGGTTTAGTCCAGTTAGACCAGTGCCGATTCCTGAAGTGCTGGCTGCTTAGCTGCTGTAAGGATCACCCGCATCCCAGAAGCTCCTAGATTTTGGCAGAGGACGGATACCCGCCCTATGCAACGCCCTGCGGCAACTCCAATGTATTTAGACGAGGCCATTCCGTCCGACATCTTAGGTGTCCTGGCGTCATACGTCACTAATAAGAAATCGAAGACTCCTGCCCAGTGTCGCGAACTGCCCCCGGACTCGAGCATTACCAGCCCCAAGGACAATTCAGAGTCCGACGTCACGGATGACCCAAATGTGGATCTTCTCATTAGTGCAAAATGTGCTTTTGTAGCAAAGATGGTATATAGAGGAAGGAGATTGTTAAACTTCTAACACGATTAAGTATCAGTAATACAACGTTTTAGAAAATATTAGTGCAAAATGTGCTTTTGTTGAAAAGATTGTTGAAAAGATGGTATTGAGGAAGGAGATTGTTAAACTTCTAACACGATTAAGTATCAGTAATACAACGTTTAAAAATATTAGTTCAAAATGTGCTTTTGTATAAAAGATGGTATTGAGGAAGGAGATTGTTAAATTTCTAACACGATTAAGTATCAGTACTACAATGTTTTAGAAAATATTAGTGCAAAATGTGCTTTTGTTGAAAAGATTGTTGAAAAGATGTTATTGAGGAAGTAGATTGTTAAACTTCTAATACGATTAAGTATCAGTAATACAACGTTATAGAAAATATTAGTGCAAAATGTGCTTTTGTTGAAAAGATGGTATTGAGGAAGGAGATTGTTAAACTTCTAATACGATTAAGTATCAGTAATACAACGTTTTAGAAAATATTAGTGCAAAATGTGCTTTTGTTAAAAAGATTGTTGAAAAGATGGTATTGAGGAAGGAGATTGTTAACATTCTAATACGATTAAGTATCAGTAATACAACGTTTTAGAAAATATTAGTGCAAAATGTGCTTTTGTTGAAAAGATTGTTGAAAAGATGGTATTGAGGAAGGAGATTGTTAAACTTCTAATACGATTAAGTATCAGTAATACAACGTTTTAGAAAATATTAGTGCAAAATGTGCTTTTGTTGAAAAGATTGTTGAAAAGATGGTATTGAGGAAGGAGATTGTTAAACTTCTAATACGATTAAGTATCAGTAATACAAAGTTTTAGAAAATATTAGTTCAAAATGTGCTTTTGTATAAAAGATGGTATTGAGGAAGGAGATTGTTAAACTTCTAACACGATTAAGTATCAGTAATACAACGTTTAAAAATATTAGTTCAAAATGTGCTTTTGTATAAAAGATGGTATTGAGGAAGGAGATTGTTAAACTTCTAACACGATTAAGTATCAGTAATACAACGTTTTAGAAAATATTATTGCAAAATGTGCTTTTGTTGAAAAGATTGTTGAAAAGATGGTATTGAGGAAGGAGATTGTTAAACTTCTAACACGATTAAGTATCAGTAATACAACGTTTTAGAAAATATTAGTGCAAAATGTGCTTTTGTTGAAAAGATTGTTGAAAAGATGGTATTGAGGAAGGAGATTGTTAAACTTCTAATACGATTAAGTATCAGTAATACAACGTTTAAAAATATTAGTTCAAAATGTGCTTTTGTATAAAAGATGGTATTGAGGAAGGAGATTGTTAAACTTCTAACACGATTAAGTATCAGTAATACAACGTTTTAGAAAATATTAGTGCAAAATGTGCTTTTGTTGAAAAGATTGTTGAAAAGATGGTATTGAGGAAGGAGATTGTTAAACTTCTAATACGATTAAGTATCAGTAATACAACGTTTAAAAATATTAGTTCAAAATGTGCTTTTGTTGAAAAGATTGTTGAAAAGATGGTATTGAGGAAGGAGATTGTTAAACTTCTAACACGATTAAGTATCAGTAATACAACGTTTTAGAAAATATTAGTGCAAAATGTGCTTTTGTTGAAAAGATTGTTGAAAAGATGGTATTGAGGAAGGAGATTGTTAAACTTCTAACACGATTAAGTATCAGTAATACAACGTTTAAAAATATTAGTTCAAAATGTGCTTTTGTATAAAAGATGGTATTGAGGAAGGAGATTGTTAAACTTCTAACACGATTAAGTATCAGTAATACAACGTTTTAGAAAATATTAGTGCAAAATGTGCTTTTGTTGAAAAGATTGTTGAAAAGATGGTATTGAGGAAGGAGATTGTTAAACTTCTAACACGATTAAGTATCAGTAATACAACGTTTAAAAATATTAGTTCAAAATGTGCTTTTGTATAAAAGATGGTATTGAGGAAGGAGATTGTTAAACTTCTAACACGATTAAGTATCAGTAATACAACGTTTTAGAAAATATTAGTGCAAAATGTGCTTTTGTTGAAAAGATTGTTGAAAAGATGGTATTGAGGAAGGAGATTGTTAAACTTCTAACACGATTAAGTATCAGTACTACAACGTTTTAGAAAATATTAGTGCAAAATGTGCTTTTGTTGAAAAGATTGTTGAAAAGATGGTATTGAGGAAGGAGATTGTTAAACTTCTAATACGATTAAGTATCAGTAATACAACGTTTTAGAAAATATTAGTGCAAAATGTGCTTTTGTTGAAAAGATTGTTGAAAAGATGGTATTGAGGAAGGAGATTGTTAAACTTCTAATACGATTAAGTATCAGTAATACAACGTTTTAGAAAATATTAGTGCAAAATGTGCTTTTGTTGAAAAGATTGTTGAAAAGATGGTATTGAGGAAGGAGATTGTTAAACTTCTAATACGATTAAGTATCAGTAATACAACGTTTTAGAAAATATTAGTGCAAAATGTGCTTTTGTTGAAAAGATTGTTGAAAAGATGGTATTGAGGAAGGAGATTGTTAAACTTCTAATACGATTAAGTATCAGTAATACAACGTTTTAGAAAATATTAGTGCAAAATGTGCTTTTGTTGAAAAGATTGTTGAAAAGATGGTATTGAGGAAGGAGATTGTTAAACTTCTAATACGATTAAGTATCAGTAATACAACGTTTTAGAAAATATTAGTGCAAAATGTGCTTTTGTTGAAAAGATTGTTGAAAAGATGGTATTGAGGAAGGAGATTGTTAAACTTCTAATACGATTAAGTATCAGTAATACAACGTTTTAGAAAATATTAGTGCAAAATGTGCTTTTGTTGAAAAGATTGTTGAAAAGATGGTATTGAGGAAGGAGATTGTTAAACTTCTAATACGATTAAGTATCAGTAATACAACGTTTTAGAAAATATTAGTGCAAAATGTGCTTTTGTTGAAAAGATTGTTGAAAAGATGGTATTGAGGAAGGAGATTGTTAAACTTCTAATACGATTAAGTATCAGTAATACAACGTTTTAGAAAATATTAGTGCAAAATGTGCTTTTGTTGAAAAGATTGTTGAAAAGATGGTATTGAGGAAGGAGATTGTTAAACTTCTAATACGATTAAGTATCAGTAATACAACCTTTTAGAAAATATTAGTGCAAAATGTGCTTTTGTTGAAAAGATTGTTGAAAAGATGGTATTGAGGAAGGAGATTGTTAAACTTCTAATACGATTAAGTATCAGTAATACAACGTTTTAGAAAATATTAGTGCAAAATGTGCTTTTGTTGAAAAGATTGTTGAAAAGATGGTATTGAGGAAGGAGATTGTTAAACTTCTAACACGATTAAGTATCAGTAATACAACGTTTTAGAAAATATTAGTGCAAAATGTGCTTTTGTTGAAAAGATTGTTGAAAAGATGGTATTGAGGAAGGAGATTGTTAAACTTCTAACACGATTAAGTATCAGTAATACAACGTTTAAAAATATTAGTTCAAAATGTGCTTTTGTATAAAAGATGGTATTGAGGAAGGAGATTGTTAAACTTCTAACACGATTAAGTATCAGTAATACAACGTTTTAGAAAATATTAGTGCAAAATGTGCTTTTGTATAAAAGATTGTTGAAAAGATGGTATTGAGGAAGGAGATTGTTAAACTTCTAATACGATTAAGTATCAGTAATACAACGTTTTAGAAAATATTAGTGCAAAATGTGCTTTTGTTGAAAAGATTGTTGAAAAGATGGTATTGAGGAAGGAGATTGTTAAACTTCTAATACGATTAAGTATCAGTAATACAACGTTTTAGAAAATATTAGTGCAAAATGTGCTTTTGTTGAAAAGATTGTTGAAAAGATGGTATTGAGGAAGGAGATTGTTAAACTTCTAATACGATTAAGTATCAGTAATACAACGTTTTAGAAAATATTAGTGCAAAATGTGCTTTTGTTGAAAAGATTGTTGAAAAGATGGTATTGAGGAAGGAGATTGTTAAACTTCTAATACGATTAAGTATCAGTAATACAACGTTTTAGAAAATATTAGTGCAAAATGTGCTTTTGTTGAAAAGATTGTTGAAAAGATGGTATTGAGGAAGGAGATTGTTAAACTTCTAATACGATTAAGTATCAGTAATACAACGTTTTAGAAAATATTAGTGCAAAATGTGCTTTTGTTGAAAAGATTGTTGAAAAGATGGTATTGAGGAAGGAGATTGTTAAACTTCTAATACGATTAAGTATCAGTAATACAACGTTTTAGAAAATATTAGTGCAAAATGTGCTTTTGTTGAAAAGATTGTTGAAAAGATGGTATTGAGGAAGGAGATTGTTAAACTTCTAATACGATTAAGTATCAGTAATACAACGTTTTAGAAAATATTAGTGCAAAATGTGCTTTTGTTGAAAAGATTGTTGAAAAGATGGTATTGAGGAAGGAGATTGTTAAACTTCTAATACGATTAAGTATCAGTAATACAACGTTTTAGAAAATATTAGTGCAAAATGTGCTTTTGTTGAAAAGATTGTTGAAAAGATGGTATTGAGGAAGGAGATTGTTAAACTTCTAATACGATTAAGTATCAGTAATACAACGTTTTAGAAAATATTAGTGCAAAATGTGCTTTTGTTGAAAAGATTGTTGAAAAGATGGTATTGAGGAAGGAGATTGTTAAACTTCTAATACGATTAAGTATCAGTAATACAACGTTTTAGAAAATATTAGTGCAAAATGTGCTTTTGTTGAAAAGATTGTTGAAAAGATGGTATTGAGGAAGGAGATTGTTAAACTTCTAATACGATTAAGTATCAGTAATACAACGTTTTAGAAAATATTAGTGCAAAATGTG
Organism: Nectonema munidae; assembly: GCA_030549495.1. NCBI lineage: Eukaryota > Metazoa > Nematomorpha > Nectonematoida > Nectonematidae > Nectonema > Nectonema munidae. The sequence continues at coordinate 58,402 of JAUIRK010000107.1, forward strand.
CTTTTGTTGAAAAGATTGTTGAAAAGATGGTATTGAGGAAGGAGATTGTTAAACTTCTAATACGATTAAGTATCAGTAATACAACGTTTTAGAAAATATTAGTGCAAAATGTGCTTTTGTTGAAAAGATTGTTGAAAAGATGGTATTGAGGAAGGAGATTGTTAAACTTCTAATACGATTAAGTATCAGTAATACAACGTTTTAGAAAATATTAGTGCAAAATGTGCTTTTGTTGAAAAGATTGTTGAAAAGATGGTATTGAGGAAGGAGATTGTTAAACTTCTAATACGATTAAGTATCAGTAATACAACGTTTTAGAAAATATTAGTGCAAAATGTGCTTTTGTTGAAAAGATTGTTGAAAAGATGGTATTGAGGAAGGAGATTGTTAAACTTCTAATACGATTAAGTATCAGTAATACAACGTTTTAGAAAATATTAGTGCAAAATGTGCTTTTGTTGAAAAGATTGTTGAAAAGATGGTATTGAGGAAGGAGATTGTTAAACTTCTAATACGATTAAGTATCAGTAATACAACGTTTTAGAAAATATTAGTGCAAAATGTGCTTTTGTTGAAAAGATTGTTGAAAAGATGGTATTGAGGAAGGAGATTGTTAAACTTCTAATACGATTAAGTATCAGTAATACAACGTTTTAGAAAATATTAGTGCAAAATGTGCTTTTGTTGAAAAGATTGTTGAAAAGATGGTATTGAGGAAGGAGATTGTTAAACTTCTAATACGATTAAGTATCAGTAATACAACGTTTTAGAAAATATTAGTGCAAAATGTGCTTTTGTTGAAAAGATTGTTGAAAAGATGGTATTGAGGAAGGAGATTGTTAAACTTCTAATACGATTAAGTATCAGTAATACAACGTTTTAGAAAATATTAGTGCAAAATGTGCTTTTGTTGAAAAGATTGTTGAAAAGATGGTATTGAGGAAGGAGATTGTTAAACTTCTAATACGATTAAGTATCAGTAATACAACGTTTTAGAAAATATTAGTGCAAAATGTGCTTTTGTTGAAAAGATTGTTGAAAAGATGGTATTGAGGAAGGAGATTGTTAAACTTCTAATACGATTAAGTATCAGTAATACAACGTTTTAGAAAATATTAGTGCAAAATGTGCTTTTGTTGAAAAGATTGTTGAAAAGATGGTATTGAGGAAGGAGATTGTTAAACTTCTAATACGATTAAGTATCAGTAATACAACGTTTTAGAAAATATTAGTGCAAAATGTGCTTTTGTTGAAAAGATTGTTGAAAAGATGGTATTGAGGAAGGAGATTGTTAAACTTCTAATACGATTAAGTATCAGTAATACAACGTTTTAGAAAATATTAGTGCAAAATGTGCTTTTGTTGAAAAGATTGTTGAAAAGATGGTATTGAGGAAGGAGATTGTTAAACTTCTAATACGATTAAGTATCAGTAATACAACGTTTTAGAAAATATTAGTGCAAAATGTGCTTTTGTTGAAAAGATTGTTGAAAAGATGGTATTGAGGAAGGAGATTGTTAAACTTCTAATACGATTAAGTATCAGTAATACAACGTTTTAGAAAATATTAGTGCAAAATGTGCTTTTGTTGAAAAGATTGTTGAAAAGATGGTATTGAGGAAGGAGATTGTTAAACTTCTAATACGATTAAGTATCAGTAATACAACGTTTTAGAAAATATTAGTGCAAAATGTGCTTTTGTTGAAAAGATTGTTGAAAAGATGGTATTGAGGAAGGAGATTGTTAAACTTCTAATACGATTAAGTATCAGTAATACAACGTTTTAGAAAATATTAGTGCAAAATGTGCTTTTGTTGAAAAGATTGTTGAAAAGATGGTATTGAGGAAGGAGATTGTTAAACTTCTAATACGATTAAGTATCAGTAATACAACGTTTTAGAAAATATTAGTGCAAAATGTGCTTTTGTTGAAAAGATTGTTGAAAAGATGGTATTGAGGAAGGAGATTGTTAAACTTCTAATACGATTAAGTATCAGTAATACAACGTTTTAGAAAATATTAGTGCAAAATGTGCTTTTGTTGAAAAGATTGTTGAAAAGATGGTATTGAGGAAGGAGATTGTTAAACTTCTAATACGATTAAGTATCAGTAATACAACGTTTTAGAAAATATTAGTGCAAAATGTGCTTTTGTTGAAAAGATTGTTGAAAAGATGGTATTGAGGAAGGAGATTGTTAAACTTCTAATACGATTAAGTATCAGTAATACAACGTTTTAGAAAATATTAGTGCAAAATGTGCTTTTGTTGAAAAGATTGTTGAAAAGATGGTATTGAGGAAGGAGATTGTTAAACTTCTAATACGATTAAGTATCAGTAATACAACGTTTTAGAAAATATTAGTGCAAAATGTGCTTTTGTTGAAAAGATTGTTGAAAAGATGGTATTGAGGAAGGAGATTGTTAAACTTCTAATACGATTAAGTATCAGTAATACAACGTTTTAGAAAATATTAGTGCAAAATGTGCTTTTGTTGAAAAGATTGTTGAAAAGATGGTATTGAGGAAGGAGATTGTTAAACTTCTAATACGATTAAGTATCAGTAATACAACGTTTTAGAAAATATTAGTGCAAAATGTGCTTTTGTTGAAAAGATTGTTGAAAAGATGGTATTGAGGAAGGAGATTGTTAAACTTCTAATACGATTAAGTATCAGTAATACAACGTTTTAGAAAATATTAGTGCAAAATGTGCTTTTGTTGAAAAGATTGTTGAAAAGATGGTATTGAGGAAGGAGATTGTTAAACTTCTAATACGATTAAGTATCAGTAATACAACGTTTTAGAAAATATTAGTGCAAAATGTGCTTTTGTTGAAAAGATTGTTGAAAAGATGGTATTGAGGAAGGAGATTGTTAAACTTCTAATACGATTAAGTATCAGTAATACAACGTTTTAGAAAATATTAGTGCAAAATGTGCTTTTGTTGAAAAGATTGTTGAAAAGATGGTATTGAGGAAGGAGATTGTTAAACTTCTAATACGATTAAGTATCAGTAATACAACGTTTTAGAAAATATTAGTGCAAAATGTGCTTTTGTTGAAAAGATTGTTGAAAAGATGGTATTGAGGAAGGAGATTGTTAAACTTCTAATACGATTAAGTATCAGTAATACAACGTTTTAGAAAATATTAGTGCAAAATGTGCTTTTGTTGAAAAGATTGTTGAAAAGATGGTATTGAGGAAGGAGATTGTTAAACTTCTAATACGATTAAGTATCAGTAATACAACGTTTTAGAAAATATTAGTGCAAAATGTGCTTTTGTTGAAAAGATTGTTGAAAAGATGGTATTGAGGAAGGAGATTGTTAAACTTCTAATACGATTAAGTATCAGTAATACAACGTTTTAGAAAATATTAGTGCAAAATGTGCTTTTGTTGAAAAGATTGTTGAAAAGATGGTATTGAGGAAGGAGATTGTTAAACTTCTAATACGATTAAGTATCAGTAATACAACGTTTTAGAAAATATTAGTGCAAAATGTGCTTTTGTTGAAAAGATTGTTGAAAAGATGGTATTGAGGAAGGAGATTGTTAAACTTCTAATACGATTAAGTATCAGTAATACAACGTTTTAGAAAATATTAGTGCAAAATGTGCTTTTGTTGAAAAGATTGTTGAAAAGATGGTATTGAGGAAGGAGATTGTTAAACTTCTAATACGATTAAGTATCAGTAATACAACGTTTTAGAAAATATTAGTGCAAAATGTGCTTTTGTTGAAAAGATTGTTGAAAAGATGGTATTGAGGAAGGAGATTGTTAAACTTCTAATACGATTAAGTATCAGTAATACAACGTTTTAGAAAATATTAGTGCAAAATGTGCTTTTGTTGAAAAGATTGTTGAAAAGATGGTATTGAGGAAGGAGATTGTTAAACTTCTAATACGATTAAGTATCAGTAATACAACGTTTTAGAAAATATTAGTGCAAAATGTGCTTTTGTTGAAAAGATTGTTGAAAAGATGGTATTGAGGAAGGAGATTGTTAAACTTCTAATACGATTAAGTATCAGTAATACAACGTTTTAGAAAATATTAGTGCAAAATGTGCTTTTGTTGAAAAGATTGTTGAAAAGATGGTATTGAGGAAGGAGATTGTTAAACTTCTAATACGATTAAGTATCAGTAATACAACGTTTTAGAAAATATTAGTGCAAAATGTGCTTTTGTTGAAAAGATTGTTGAAAAGATGGTATTGAGGAAGGAGATTGTTAAACTTCTAATACGATTAAGTATCAGTAATACAACGTTTTAGAAAATATTAGTGCAAAATGTGCTTTTGTTGAAAAGATTGTTGAAAAGATGGTATTGAGGAAGGAGATTGTTAAACTTCTAATACGATTAAGTATCAGTAATACAACGTTTTAGAAAATATTAGTGCAAAATGTGCTTTTGTTGAAAAGATTGTTGAAAAGATGGTATTGAGGAAGGAGATTGTTAAACTTCTAATACGATTAAGTATCAGTAATACAACGTTTTAGAAAATATTAGTGCAAAATGTGCTTTTGTTGAAAAGATTGTTGAAAAGATGGTATTGAGGAAGGAGATTGTTAAACTTCTAATACGATTAAGTATCAGTAATACAACGTTTTAGAAAATATTAGTGCAAAATGTGCTTTTGTTGAAAAGATTGTTGAAAAGATGGTATTGAGGAAGGAGATTGTTAAACTTCTAATACGATTAAGTATCAGTAATACAACGTTTTAGAAAATATTAGTGCAAAATGTGCTTTTGTTGAAAAGATTGTTGAAAAGATGGTATTGAGGAAGGAGATTGTTAAACTTCTAATACGATTAAGTATCAGTAATACAACGTTTTAGAAAATATTAGTGCAAAATGTGCTTTTGTTGAAAAGATTGTTGAAAAGATGGTATTGAGGAAGGAGATTGTTAAACTTCTAATACGATTAAGTATCAGTAATACAACGTTTTAGAAAATATTAGTGCAAAATGTGCTTTTGTTGAAAAGATTGTTGAAAAGATGGTATTGAGGAAGGAGATTGTTAAACTTCTAATACGATTAAGTATCAGTAATACAACGTTTTAGAAAATATTAGTGCAAAATGTGCTTTTGTTGAAAAGATTGTTGAAAAGATGGTATTGAGGAAGGAGATTGTTAAACTTCTAATACGATTAAGTATCAGTAATACAACGTTTTAGAAAATATTAGTGCAAAATGTGCTTTTGTTGAAAAGATTGTTGAAAAGATGGTATTGAGGAAGGAGATTGTTAAACTTCTAATACGATTAAGTATCAGTAATACAACGTTTTAGAAAATATTAGTGCAAAATGTGCTTTTGTTGAAAAGATTGTTGAAAAGATGGTATTGAGGAAGGAGATTGTTAAACTTCTAATACGATTAAGTATCAGTAATACAACGTTTTAGAAAATATTAGTGCAAAATGTGCTTTTGTTGAAAAGATTGTTGAAAAGATGGTATTGAGGAAGGAGATTGTTAAACTTCTAATACGATTAAGTATCAGTAATACAACGTTTTAGAAAATATTAGTGCAAAATGTGCTTTTGTTGAAAAGATTGTTGAAAAGATGGTATTGAGGAAGGAGATTGTTAAACTTCTAATACGATTAAGTATCAGTAATACAACGTTTTAGAAAATATTAGTGCAAAATGTGCTTTTGTTGAAAAGATTGTTGAAAAGATGGTATTGAGGAAGGAGATTGTTAAACTTCTAATACGATTAAGTATCAGTAATACAACGTTTTAGAAAATATTAGTGCAAAATGTGCTTTTGTTGAAAAGATTGTTGAAAAGATGGTATTGAGGAAGGAGATTGTTAAACTTCTAATACGATTAAGTATCAGTAATACAACGTTTTAGAAAATATTAGTGCAAAATGTGCTTTTGTTGAAAAGATTGTTGAAAAGATGGTATTGAGGAAGGAGATTGTTAAACTTCTAATACGATTAAGTATCAGTAATACAACGTTTTAGAAAATATTAGTGCAAAATGTGCTTTTGTTGAAAAGATTGTTGAAAAGATGGTATTGAGGAAGGAGATTGTTAAACTTCTAATACGATTAAGTATCAGTAATACAACGTTTTAGAAAATATTAGTGCAAAATGTGCTTTTGTTGAAAAGATTGTTGAAAAGATGGTATTGAGGAAGGAGATTGTTAAACTTCTAATACGATTAAGTATCAGTAATACAACGTTTTAGAAAATATTAGTGCAAAATGTGCTTTTGTTGAAAAGATTGTTGAAAAGATGGTATTGAGGAAGGAGATTGTTAAACTTCTAATACGATTAAGTATCAGTAATACAACGTTTTAGAAAATATTAGTGCAAAATGTGCTTTTGTTGAAAAGATTGTTGAAAAGATGGTATTGAGGAAGGAGATTGTTAAACTTCTAATACGATTAAGTATCAGTAATACAACGTTTTAGAAAATATTAGTGCAAAATGTGCTTTTGTTGAAAAGATTGTTGAAAAGATGGTATTGAGGAAGGAGATTGTTAAACTTCTAATACGATTAAGTATCAGTAATACAACGTTTTAGAAAATATTAGTGCAAAATGTGCTTTTGTTGAAAAGATTGTTGAAAAGATGGTATTGAGGAAGGAGATTGTTAAACTTCTAATACGATTAAGTATCAGTAATACAACGTTTTAGAAAATATTAGTGCAAAATGTGCTTTTGTTGAAAAGATTGTTGAAAAGATGGTATTGAGGAAGGAGATTGTTAAACTTCTAATACGATTAAGTATCAGTAATACAACGTTTTAGAAAATATTAGTGCAAAATGTGCTTTTGTTGAAAAGATTGTTGAAAAGATGGTATTGAGGAAGGAGATTGTTAAACTTCTAATACGATTAAGTATCAGTAATACAACGTTTTAGAAAATATTAGTGCAAAATGTGCTTTTGTTGAAAAGATTGTTGAAAAGATGGTATTGAGGAAGGAGATTGTTAAACTTCTAATACGATTAAGTATCAGTAATACAACGTTTTAGAAAATATTAGTGCAAAATGTGCTTTTGTTGAAAAGATTGTTGAAAAGATGGTATTGAGGAAGGAGATTGTTAAACTTCTAATACGATTAAGTATCAGTAATACAACGTTTTAGAAAATATTAGTGCAAAATGTGCTTTTGTTGAAAAGATTGTTGAAAAGATGGTATTGAGGAAGGAGATTGTTAAACTTCTAATACGATTAAGTATCAGTAATACAACGTTTTAGAAAATATTAGTGCAAAATGTGCTTTTGTTGAAAAGATTGTTGAAAAGATGGTATTGAGGAAGGAGATTGTTAAACTTCTAATACGATTAAGTATCAGTAATACAACGTTTTAGAAAATATTAGTGCAAAATGTGCTTTTGTTGAAAAGATTGTTGAAAAGATGGTATTGAGGAAGGAGATTGTTAAACTTCTAATACGATTAAGTATCAGTAATACAACGTTTTAGAAAATATTAGTGCAAAATGTGCTTTTGTTGAAAAGATTGTTGAAAAGATGGTATTGAGGAAGGAGATTGTTAAACTTCTAATACGATTAAGTATCAGTAATACAACGTTTTAGAAAATATTAGTGCAAAATGTGCTTTTGTTGAAAAGATTGTTGAAAAGATGGTATTGAGGAAGGAGATTGTTAAACTTCTAATACGATTAAGTATCAGTAATACAACGTTTTAGAAAATATTAGTGCAAAATGTGCTTTTGTTGAAAAGATTGTTGAAAAGATGGTATTGAGGAAGGAGATTGTTAAACTTCTAATACGATTAAGTATCAGTAATACAACGTTTTAGAAAATATTAGTGCAAAATGTGCTTTTGTTGAAAAGATTGTTGAAAAGATGGTATTGAGGAAGGAGATTGTTAAACTTCTAATACGATTAAGTATCAGTAATACAACGTTTTAGAAAATATTAGTGCAAAATGTGCTTTTGTTGAAAAGATTGTTGAAAAGATGGTATTGAGGAAGGAGATTGTTAAACTTCTAATACGATTAAGTATCAGTAATACAACGTTTTAGAAAATATTAGTGCAAAATGTGCTTTTGTTGAAAAGATTGTTGAAAAGATGGTATTGAGGAAGGAGATTGTTAAACTTCTAATACGATTAAGTATCAGTAATACAACGTTTTAGAAAATATTAGTGCAAAATGTGCTTTTGTTGAAAAGATTGTTGAAAAGATGGTATTGAGGAAGGAGATTGTTAAACTTCTAATACGATTAAGTATCAGTAATACAACGTTTTAGAAAATATTAGTGCAAAATGTGCTTTTGTTGAAAAGATTGTTGAAAAGATGGTATTGAGGAAGGAGATTGTTAAACTTCTAATACGATTAAGTATCAGTAATACAACGTTTTAGAAAATATTAGTGCAAAATGTGCTTTTGTTGAAAAGATTGTTGAAAAGATGGTATTGAGGAAGGAGATTGTTAAACTTCTAATACGATTAAGTATCAGTAATACAACGTTTTAGAAAATATTAGTGCAAAATGTGCTTTTGTTGAAAAGATTGTTGAAAAGATGGTATTGAGGAAGGAGATTGTTAAACTTCTAATACGATTAAGTATCAGTAATACAACGTTTTAGAAAATATTAGTGCAAAATGTGCTTTTGTTGAAAAGATTGTTGAAAAGATGGTATTGAGGAAGGAGATTGTTAAACTTCTAATACGATTAAGTATCAGTAATACAACGTTTTAGAAAATATTAGTGCAAAATGTGCTTTTGTTGAAAAGATTGTTGAAAAAGATGGTATTGAGGAAGGAGATTGTTAAACTTCTAATACGATTAAGTATCAGTAATACAACGTTTTAGAAAATATTAGTGCAAAATGTGCTTTTGTTGAAAAGATTGTTGAAAAGATGGTATTGAGGAAGGAGATTGTTAAACTTCTAATACGATTAAGTATCAGTAATACAACGTTTTAGAAAATATTAGTGCAAAATGTGCTTTTGTTGAAAAGATTGTTGAAAAGATGGTATTGAGGAAGGAGATTGTTAAACTTCTAATACGATTAAGTATCAGTAATACAACGTTTTAGAAAATATTAGTGCAAAATGTGCTTTTGTTGAAAAGATTGTTGAAAAGATGGTATTGAGGAAGGAGATTGTTAAACTTCTAATACGATTAAGTATCAGTAATACAACGTTTTAGAAAATATTAGTGCAAAATGTGCTTTTGTTGAAAAGATTGTTGAAAAGATGGTATTGAGGAAGGAGATTGTTAAACTTCTAATACGATTAAGTATCAGTAATACAACGTTTTAGAAAATATTAGTGCAAAATGTGCTTTTGTTGAAAAGATTGTTGAAAAGATGGTATTGAGGAAGGAGATTGTTAAACTTCTAATACGATTAAGTATCAGTAATACAACGTTTTAGAAAATATTAGTGCAAAATGTGCTTTTGTTGAAAAGATTGTTGAAAAGATGGTATTGAGGAAGGAGATTGTTAAACTTCTAATACGATTAAGTATCAGTAATACAACGTTTTAGAAAATATTAGTGCAAAATGTGCTTTTGTTGAAAAGATTGTTGAAAAGATGGTATTGAGGAAGGAGATTGTTAAACTTCTAATACGATTAAGTATCAGTAATACAACGTTTTAGAAAATATTAGTGCAAAATGTGCTTTTGTTGAAAAGATTGTTGAAAAGATGGTATTGAGGAAGGAGATTGTTAAACTTCTAATACGATTAAGTATCAGTAATACAACGTTTTAGAAAATATTAGTGCAAAATGTGCTTTTGTTGAAAAGATTGTTGAAAAGATGGTATTGAGGAAGGAGATTGTTAAACTTCTAATACGATTAAGTATCAGTAATACAACGTTTTAGAAAATATTAGTGCAAAATGTGCTTTTGTTGAAAAGATTGTTGAAAAGATGGTATTGAGGAAGGAGATTGTTAAACTTCTAATACGATTAAGTATCAGTAATACAACGTTTTAGAAAATATTAGTGCAAAATGTGCTTTTGTTGAAAAGATTGTTGAAAAGATGGTATTGAGGAAGGAGATTGTTAAACTTCTAATACGATTAAGTATCAGTAATACAACGTTTTAGAAAATATTAGTGCAAAATGTGCTTTTGTTGAAAAGATTGTTGAAAAGATGGTATTGAGGAAGGAGATTGTTAAACTTCTAATACGATTAAGTATCAGTAATACAACGTTTTAGAAAATATTAGTGCAAAATGTGCTTTTGTTGAAAAGATTGTTGAAAAGATGGTATTGAGGAAGGAGATTGTTAAACTTCTAATACGATTAAGTATCAGTAATACAACGTTTTAGAAAATATTAGTGCAAAATGTGCTTTTGTTGAAAAGATTGTTGAAAAGATGGTATTGAGGAAGGAGATTGTTAAACTTCTAATACGATTAAGTATCAGTAATACAACGTTTTAGAAAATATTAGTGCAAAATGTGCTTTTGTTGAAAAGATTGTTGAAAAGATGGTATTGAGGAAGGAGATTGTTAAACTTCTAATACGATTAAGTATCAGTAATACAACGTTTTAGAAAATATTAGTGCAAAATGTGCTTTTGTTGAAAAGATTGTTGAAAAGATGGTATTGAGGAAGGAGATTGTTAAACTTCTAATACGATTAAGTATCAGTAATACAACGTTTTAGAAAATATTAGTGCAAAATGTGCTTTTGTTGAAAAGATTGTTGAAAAGATGGTATTGAGGAAGGAGATTGTTAAACTTCTAATACGATTAAGTATCAGTAATACAACGTTTTAGAAAATATTAGTGCAAAATGTGCTTTTGTTGAAAAGATTGTTGAAAAGATGGTATTGAGGAAGGAGATTGTTAAACTTCTAATACGATTAAGTATCAGTAATACAACGTTTTAGAAAATATTAGTGCAAAATGTGCTTTTGTTGAAAAGATTGTTGAAAAGATGGTATTGAGGAAGGAGATTGTTAAACTTCTAATACGATTAAGTATCAGTAATACAACGTTTTAGAAAATATTAGTGCAAAATGTGCTTTTGTTGAAAAGATTGTTGAAAAGATGGTATTGAGGAAGGAGATTGTTAAACTTCTAATACGATTAAGTATCAGTAATACAACGTTTTAGAAAATATTAGTGCAAAATGTGCTTTTGTTGAAAAGATTGTTGAAAAGATGGTATTGAGGAAGGAGATTGTTAAACTTCTAATACGATTAAGTATCAGTAATACAACGTTTTAGAAAATATTAGTGCAAAATGTGCTTTTGTTGAAAAGATTGTTGAAAAGATGGTATTGAGGAAGGAGATTGTTAAACTTCTAATACGATTAAGTATCAGTAATACAACGTTTTAGAAAATATTAGTGCAAAATGTGCTTTTGTTGAAAAGATTGTTGAAAAGATGGTATTGAGGAAGGAGATTGTTAAACTTCTAATACGATTAAGTATCAGTAATACAACGTTTTAGAAAATATTAGTGCAAAATGTGCTTTTGTTGAAAAGATTGTTGAAAAGATGGTATTGAGGAAGGAGATTGTTAAACTTCTAATACGATTAAGTATCAGTAATACAACGTTTTAGAAAATATTAGTGCAAAATGTGCTTTTGTTGAAAAGATTGTTGAAAAGATGGTATTGAGGAAGGAGATTGTTAAACTTCTAATACGATTAAGTATCAGTAATACAACGTTTTAGAAAATATTAGTGCAAAATGTGCTTTTGTTGAAAAGATTGTTGAAAAGATGGTATTGAGGAAGGAGATTGTTAAACTTCTAATACGATTAAGTATCAGTAATACAACGTTTTAGAAAATATTAGTGCAAAATGTGCTTTTGTTGAAAAGATTGTTGAAAAGATGGTATTGAGGAAGGAGATTGTTAAACTTCTAATACGATTAAGTATCAGTAATACAACGTTTTAGAAAATATTAGTGCAAAATGTGCTTTTGTTGAAAAGATTGTTGAAAAGATGGTATTGAGGAAGGAGATTGTTAAACTTCTAATACGATTAAGTATCAGTAATACAACGTTTTAGAAAATATTAGTGCAAAATGTGCTTTTGTTGAAAAGATTGTTGAAAAGATGGTATTGAGGAAGGAGATTGTTAAACTTCTAATACGATTAAGTATCAGTAATACAACGTTTTAGAAAATATTAGTGCAAAATGTGCTTTTGTTGAAAAGATTGTTGAAAAGATGGTATTGAGGAAGGAGATTGTTAAACTTCTAATACGATTAAGTATCAGTAATACAACGTTTTAGAAAATATTAGTGCAAAATGTGCTTTTGTTGAAAAGATTGTTGAAAAGATGGTATTGAGGAAGGAGATTGTTAAACTTCTAATACGATTAAGTATCAGTAATACAACGTTTTAGAAAATATTAGTGCAAAATGTGCTTTTGTTGAAAAGATTGTTGAAAAGATGGTATTGAGGAAGGAGATTGTTAAACTTCTAATACGATTAAGTATCAGTAATACAACGTTTTAGAAAATATTAGTGCAAAATGTGCTTTTGTTGAAAAGATTGTTGAAAAGATGGTATTGAGGAAGGAGATTGTTAAACTTCTAATACGATTAAGTATCAGTAATACAACGTTTTAGAAAATATTAGTGCAAAATGTGCTTTTGTTGAAAAGATTGTTGAAAAGATGGTATTGAGGAAGGAGATTGTTAAACTTCTAATACGATTAAGTATCAGTAATACAACGTTTTAGAAAATATTAGTGCAAAATGTGCTTTTGTTGAAAAGATTGTTGAAAAGATGGTATTGAGGAAGGAGATTGTTAAACTTCTAATACGATTAAGTATCAGTAATACAACGTTTTAGAAAATATTAGTGCAAAATGTGCTTTTGTTGAAAAGATTGTTGAAAAGATGGTATTGAGGAAGGAGATTGTTAAACTTCTAATACGATTAAGTATCAGTAATACAACGTTTTAGAAAATATTAGTGCAAAATGTGCTTTTGTTGAAAAGATTGTTGAAAAGATGGTATTGAGGAAGGAGATTGTTAAACTTCTAATACGATTAAGTATCAGTAATACAACGTTTTAGAAAATATTAGTGCAAAATGTGCTTTTGTTGAAAAGATTGTTGAAAAGATGGTATTGAGGAAGGAGATTGTTAAACTTCTAATACGATTAAGTATCAGTAATACAACGTTTTAGAAAATATTAGTGCAAAATGTGCTTTTGTTGAAAAGATTGTTGAAAAGATGGTATTGAGGAAGGAGATTGTTAAACTTCTAATACGATTAAGTATCAGTAATACAACGTTTTAGAAAATATTAGTGCAAAATGTGCTTTTGTTGAAAAGATTGTTGAAAAGATGGTATTGAGGAAGGAGATTGTTAAACTTCTAATACGATTAAGTATCAGTAATACAACGTTTTAGAAAATATTAGTGCAAAATGTGCTTTTGTTGAAAAGATTGTTGAAAAGATGGTATTGAGGAAGGAGATTGTTAAACTTCTAATACGATTAAGTATCAGTAATACAACGTTTTAGAAAATATTAGTGCAAAATGTGCTTTTGTTGAAAAGATTGTTGAAAAGATGGTATTGAGGAAGGAGATTGTTAAACTTCTAATACGATTAAGTATCAGTAATACAACGTTTTAGAAAATATTAGTGCAAAATGTGCTTTTGTTGAAAAGATTGTTGAAAAGATGGTATTGAGGAAGGAGATTGTTAAACTTCTAATACGATTAAGTATCAGTAATACAACGTTTTAGAAAATATTAGTGCAAAATGTGCTTTTGTTGAAAAGATTGTTGAAAAGATGGTATTGAGGAAGGAGATTGTTAAACTTCTAATACGATTAAGTATCAGTAATACAACGTTTTAGAAAATATTAGTGCAAAATGTGCTTTTGTTGAAAAGATTGTTGAAAAGATGGTATTGAGGAAGGAGATTGTTAAACTTCTAATACGATTAAGTATCAGTAATACAACGTTTTAGAAAATATTAGTGCAAAATGTGCTTTTGTTGAAAAGATTGTTGAAAAGATGGTATTGAGGAAGGAGATTGTTAAACTTCTAATACGATTAAGTATCAGTAATACAACGTTTTAGAAAATATTAGTGCAAAATGTGCTTTTGTTGAAAAGATTGTTGAAAAGATGGTATTGAGGAAGGAGATTGTTAAACTTCTAATACGATTAAGTATCAGTAATACAACGTTTTAGAAAATATTAGTGCAAAATGTGCTTTTGTTGAAAAGATTGTTGAAAAGATGGTATTGAGGAAGGAGATTGTTAAACTTCTAATACGATTAAGTATCAGTAATACAACGTTTTAGAAAATATTAGTGCAAAATGTGCTTTTGTTGAAAAGATTGTTGAAAAGATGGTATTGAGGAAGGAGATTGTTAAACTTCTAATACGATTAAGTATCAGTAATACAACGTTTTAGAAAATATTAGTGCAAAATGTGCTTTTGTTGAAAAGATTGTTGAAAAGATGGTATTGAGGAAGGAGATTGTTAAACTTCTAATACGATTAAGTATCAGTAATACAACGTTTTAGAAAATATTAGTGCAAAATGTGCTTTTGTTGAAAAGATTGTTGAAAAGATGGTATTGAGGAAGGAGATTGTTAAACTTCTAATACGATTAAGTATCAGTAATACAACGTTTTAGAAAATATTAGTGCAAAATGTGCTTTTGTTGAAAAGATTGTTGAAAAGATGGTATTGAGGAAGGAGATTGTTAAACTTCTAATACGATTAAGTATCAGTAATACAACGTTTTAGAAAATATTAGTGCAAAATGTGCTTTTGTTGAAAAGATTGTTGAAAAGATGGTATTGAGGAAGGAGATTGTTAAACTTCTAATACGATTAAGTATCAGTAATACAACGTTTTAGAAAATATTAGTGCAAAATGTGCTTTTGTTGAAAAGATTGTTGAAAAGATGGTATTGAGGAAGGAGATTGTTAAACTTCTAATACGATTAAGTATCAGTAATACAACGTTTTAGAAAATATTAGTGCAAAATGTGCTTTTGTTGAAAAGATTGTTGAAAAGATGGTATTGAGGAAGGAGATTGTTAAACTTCTAATACGATTAAGTATCAGTAATACAACGTTTTAGAAAATATTAGTGCAAAATGTGCTTTTGTTGAAAAGATTGTTGAAAAGATGGTATTGAGGAAGGAGATTGTTAAACTTCTAATACGATTAAGTATCAGTAATACAACGTTTTAGAAAATATTAGTGCAAAATGTGCTTTTGTTGAAAAGATTGTTGAAAAGATGGTATTGAGGAAGGAGATTGTTAAACTTCTAATACGATTAAGTATCAGTAATACAACGTTTTAGAAAATATTAGTGCAAAATGTGCTTTTGTTGAAAAGATTGTTGAAAAGATGGTATTGAGGAAGGAGATTGTTAAACTTCTAATACGATTAAGTATCAGTAATACAACGTTTTAGAAAATATTAGTGCAAAATGTGCTTTTGTTGAAAAGATTGTTGAAAAGATGGTATTGAGGAAGGAGATTGTTAAACTTCTAATACGATTAAGTATCAGTAATACAACGTTTTAGAAAATATTAGTGCAAAATGTGCTTTTGTTGAAAAGATTGTTGAAAAGATGGTATTGAGGAAGGAGATTGTTAAACTTCTAATACGATTAAGTATCAGTAATACAACGTTTTAGAAAATATTAGTGCAAAATGTGCTTTTGTTGAAAAGATTGTTGAAAAGATGGTATTGAGGAAGGAGATTGTTAAACTTCTAATACGATTAAGTATCAGTAATACAACGTTTTAGAAAATATTAGTGCAAAATGTGCTTTTGTTGAAAAGATTGTTGAAAAGATGGTATTGAGGAAGGAGATTGTTAAACTTCTAATACGATTAAGTATCAGTAATACAACGTTTTAGAAAATATTAGTGCAAAATGTGCTTTTGTTGAAAAGATTGTTGAAAAGATGGTATTGAGGAAGGAGATTGTTAAACTTCTAATACGATTAAGTATCAGTAATACAACGTTTTAGAAAATATTAGTGCAAAATGTGCTTTTGTTGAAAAGATTGTTGAAAAGATGGTATTGAGGAAGGAGATTGTTAAACTTCTAATACGATTAAGTATCAGTAATACAACGTTTTAGAAAATATTAGTGCAAAATGTGCTTTTGTTGAAAAGATTGTTGAAAAGATGGTATTGAGGAAGGAGATTGTTAAACTTCTAATACGATTAAGTATCAGTAATACAACGTTTTAGAAAATATTAGTGCAAAATGTGCTTTTGTTGAAAAGATTGTTGAAAAGATGGTATTGAGGAAGGAGATTGTTAAACTTCTAATACGATTAAGTATCAGTAATACAACGTTTTAGAAAATATTAGTGCAAAATGTGCTTTTGTTGAAAAGATTGTTGAAAAGATGGTATTGAGGAAGGAGATTGTTAAACTTCTAATACGATTAAGTATCAGTAATACAACGTTTTAGAAAATATTAGTGCAAAATGTGCTTTTGTTGAAAAGATTGTTGAAAAGATGGTATTGAGGAAGGAGATTGTTAAACTTCTAATACGATTAAGTATCAGTAATACAACGTTTTAGAAAATATTAGTGCAAAATGTGCTTTTGTTGAAAAGATTGTTGAAAAGATGGTATTGAGGAAGGAGATTGTTAAACTTCTAATACGATTAAGTATCAGTAATACAACGTTTTAGAAAATATTAGTGCAAAATGTGCTTTTGTTGAAAAGATTGTTGAAAAGATGGTATTGAGGAAGGAGATTGTTAAACTTCTAATACGATTAAGTATCAGTAATACAACGTTTTAGAAAATATTAGTGCAAAATGTGCTTTTGTTGAAAAGATTGTTGAAAAGATGGTATTGAGGAAGGAGATTGTTAAACTTCTAATACGATTAAGTATCAGTAATACAACGTTTTAGAAAATATTAGTGCAAAATGTGCTTTTGTTGAAAAGATTGTTGAAAAGATGGTATTGAGGAAGGAGATTGTTAAACTTCTAATACGATTAAGTATCAGTAATACAACGTTTTAGAAAATATTAGTGCAAAATGTGCTTTTGTTGAAAAGATTGTTGAAAAGATGGTATTGAGGAAGGAGATTGTTAAACTTCTAATACGATTAAGTATCAGTAATACAACGTTTTAGAAAATATTAGTGCAAAATGTGCTTTTGTTGAAAAGATTGTTGAAAAGATGGTATTGAGGAAGGAGATTGTTAAACTTCTAATACGATTAAGTATCAGTAATACAACGTTTTAGAAAATATTAGTGCAAAATGTGCTTTTGTTGAAAAGATTGTTGAAAAGATGGTATTGAGGAAGGAGATTGTTAAACTTCTAATACGATTAAGTATCAGTAATACAACGTTTTAGAAAATATTAGTGCAAAATGTGCTTTTGTTGAAAAGATTGTTGAAAAGATGGTATTGAGGAAGGAGATTGTTAAACTTCTAATACGATTAAGTATCAGTAATACAACGTTTTAGAAAATATTAGTGCAAAATGTGCTTTTGTTGAAAAGATTGTTGAAAAGATGGTATTGAGGAAGGAGATTGTTAAACTTCTAATACGATTAAGTATCAGTAATACAACGTTTTAGAAAATATTAGTGCAAAATGTGCTTTTGTTGAAAAGATTGTTGAAAAGATGGTATTGAGGAAGGAGATTGTTAAACTTCTAATACGATTAAGTATCAGTAATACAACGTTTTAGAAAATATTAGTGCAAAATGTGCTTTTGTTGAAAAGATTGTTGAAAAGATGGTATTGAGGAAGGAGATTGTTAAACTTCTAATACGATTAAGTATCAGTAATACAACGTTTTAGAAAATATTAGTGCAAAATGTGCTTTTGTTGAAAAGATTGTTGAAAAGATGGTATTGAGGAAGGAGATTGTTAAACTTCTAATACGATTAAGTATCAGTAATACAACGTTTTAGAAAATATTAGTGCAAAATGTGCTTTTGTTGAAAAGATTGTTGAAAAGATGGTATTGAGGAAGGAGATTGTTAAACTTCTAATACGATTAAGTATCAGTAATACAACGTTTTAGAAAATATTAGTGCAAAATGTGCTTTTGTTGAAAAGATTGTTGAAAAGATGGTATTGAGGAAGGAGATTGTTAAACTTCTAATACGATTAAGTATCAGTAATACAACGTTTTAGAAAATATTAGTGCAAAATGTGCTTTTGTTGAAAAGATTGTTGAAAAGATGGTATTGAGGAAGGAGATTGTTAAACTTCTAATACGATTAAGTATCAGTAATACAACGTTTTAGAAAATATTAGTGCAAAATGTGCTTTTGTTGAAAAGATTGTTGAAAAGATGGTATTGAGGAAGGAGATTGTTAAACTTCTAATACGATTAAGTATCAGTAATACAACGTTTTAGAAAATATTAGTGCAAAATGTGCTTTTGTTGAAAAGATTGTTGAAAAGATGGTATTGAGGAAGGAGATTGTTAAACTTCTAATACGATTAAGTATCAGTAATACAACGTTTTAGAAAATATTAGTGCAAAATGTGCTTTTGTTGAAAAGATTGTTGAAAAGATGGTATTGAGGAAGGAGATTGTTAAACTTCTAATACGATTAAGTATCAGTAATACAACGTTTTAGAAAATATTAGTGCAAAATGTGCTTTTGTTGAAAAGATTGTTGAAAAGATGGTATTGAGGAAGGAGATTGTTAAACTTCTAATACGATTAAGTATCAGTAATACAACGTTTTAGAAAATATTAGTGCAAAATGTGCTTTTGTTGAAAAGATTGTTGAAAAGATGGTATTGAGGAAGGAGATTGTTAAACTTCTAATACGATTAAGTATCAGTAATACAACGTTTTAGAAAATATTAGTGCAAAATGTGCTTTTGTTGAAAAGATTGTTGAAAAGATGGTATTGAGGAAGGAGATTGTTAAACTTCTAATACGATTAAGTATCAGTAATACAACGTTTTAGAAAATATTAGTGCAAAATGTGCTTTTGTTGAAAAGATTGTTGAAAAGATGGTATTGAGGAAGGAGATTGTTAAACTTCTAATACGATTAAGTATCAGTAATACAACGTTTTAGAAAATATTAGTGCAAAATGTGCTTTTGTTGAAAAGATTGTTGAAAAGATGGTATTGAGGAAGGAGATTGTTAAACTTCTAATACGATTAAGTATCAGTAATACAACGTTTTAGAAAATATTAGTGCAAAATGTGCTTTTGTTGAAAAGATTGTTGAAAAGATGGTATTGAGGAAGGAGATTGTTAAACTTCTAATACGATTAAGTATCAGTAATACAACGTTTTAGAAAATATTAGTGCAAAATGTGCTTTTGTTGAAAAGATTGTTGAAAAGATGGTATTGAGGAAGGAGATTGTTAAACTTCTAATACGATTAAGTATCAGTAATACAACGTTTTAGAAAATATTAGTGCAAAATGTGCTTTTGTTGAAAAGATTGTTGAAAAGATGGTATTGAGGAAGGAGATTGTTAAACTTCTAATACGATTAAGTATCAGTAATACAACGTTTTAGAAAATATTAGTGCAAAATGTGCTTTTGTTGAAAAGATTGTTGAAAAGATGGTATTGAGGAAGGAGATTGTTAAACTTCTAATACGATTAAGTATCAGTAATACAACGTTTTAGAAAATATTAGTGCAAAATGTGCTTTTGTTGAAAAGATTGTTGAAAAGATGGTATTGAGGAAGGAGATTGTTAAACTTCTAATACGATTAAGTATCAGTAATACAACGTTTTAGAAAATATTAGTGCAAAATGTGCTTTTGTTGAAAAGATTGTTGAAAAGATGGTATTGAGGAAGGAGATTGTTAAACTTCTAATACGATTAAGTATCAGTAATACAACGTTTTAGAAAATATTAGTGCAAAATGTGCTTTTGTTGAAAAGATTGTTGAAAAGATGGTATTGAGGAAGGAGATTGTTAAACTTCTAATACGATTAAGTATCAGTAATACAACGTTTTAGAAAATATTAGTGCAAAATGTGCTTTTGTTGAAAAGATTGTTGAAAAGATGGTATTGAGGAAGGAGATTGTTAAACTTCTAATACGATTAAGTATCAGTAATACAACGTTTTAGAAAATATTAGTGCAAAATGTGCTTTTGTTGAAAAGATTGTTGAAAAGATGGTATTGAGGAAGGAGATTGTTAAACTTCTAATACGATTAAGTATCAGTAATACAACGTTTTAGAAAATATTAGTGCAAAATGTGCTTTTGTTGAAAAGATTGTTGAAAAGATGGTATTGAGGAAGGAGATTGTTAAACTTCTAATACGATTAAGTATCAGTAATACAACGTTTTAGAAAATATTAGTGCAAAATGTGCTTTTGTTGAAAAGATTGTTGAAAAGATGGTATTGAGGAAGGAGATTGTTAAACTTCTAATACGATTAAGTATCAGTAATACAACGTTTTAGAAAATATTAGTGCAAAATGTGCTTTTGTTGAAAAGATTGTTGAAAAGATGGTATTGAGGAAGGAGATTGTTAAACTTCTAATACGATTAAGTATCAGTAATACAACGTTTTAGAAAATATTAGTGCAAAATGTGCTTTTGTTGAAAAGATTGTTGAAAAGATGGTATTGAGGAAGGAGATTGTTAAACTTCTAATACGATTAAGTATCAGTAATACAACGTTTTAGAAAATATTAGTGCAAAATGTGCTTTTGTTGAAAAGATTGTTGAAAAGATGGTATTGAGGAAGGAGATTGTTAAACTTCTAATACGATTAAGTATCAGTAATACAACGTTTTAGAAAATATTAGTGCAAAATGTGCTTTTGTTGAAAAGATTGTTGAAAAGATGGTATTGAGGAAGGAGATTGTTAAACTTCTAATACGATTAAGTATCAGTAATACAACGTTTTAGAAAATATTAGTGCAAAATGTGCTTTTGTTGAAAAGATTGTTGAAAAGATGGTATTGAGGAAGGAGATTGTTAAACTTCTAATACGATTAAGTATCAGTAATACAACGTTTTAGAAAATATTAGTGCAAAATGTGCTTTTGTTGAAAAGATTGTTGAAAAGATGGTATTGAGGAAGGAGATTGTTAAACTTCTAATACGATTAAGTATCAGTAATACAACGTTTTAGAAAATATTAGTGCAAAATGTGCTTTTGTTGAAAAGATTGTTGAAAAGATGGTATTGAGGAAGGAGATTGTTAAACTTCTAATACGATTAAGTATCAGTAATACAACGTTTTAGAAAATATTAGTGCAAAATGTGCTTTTGTTGAAAAGATTGTTGAAAAGATGGTATTGAGGAAGGAGATTGTTAAACTTCTAATACGATTAAGTATCAGTAATACAACGTTTTAGAAAATATTAGTGCAAAATGTGCTTTTGTTGAAAAGATTGTTGAAAAGATGGTATTGAGGAAGGAGATTGTTAAACTTCTAATACGATTAAGTATCAGTAATACAACGTTTTAGAAAATATTAGTGCAAAATGTGCTTTTGTTGAAAAGATTGT
>JAUIRK010000108.1:0-50146 GCA_030549495.1 Nectonema munidae
TCCTCCTTTACCATCCTGTTCTCCTCCTTCTTCACCAGCCTCCTCCTTACATCTTCCTCCTTTACCATCCTGTTCTCTTCCTCCTTTACCATCCTGTTCTCCTCCTCCTTCAGCAGCCTCCTCCTTACATCTTCCTCCTTTACCATCCTGTTCTCCTCCTTCTTCACCAGCCTCCTCCTTACATCTTCCTCCTTTACCATCCTGTTCTCTTCCTCCTTTACCATCCTGTTCTCCTCCTTCTTCACCAGCCTCCTCCTTACATCTTCCTCCTTTACCATCCTGTTCTCTTCCTCCTTTACCATCCTGTTCTCCTCCTTCTTCACCAGCCTCCTCTTCACATCCTCCTTTATCATCATCTTTTAAAAAAACGATTTATAAACATACTCCTCCAACATCAACAATTCTTCAATCAAACTGTTTTATCTACACCTTCATATACGCTTACACCTCCTCAACTCTCTCCATCACCTAATCAAATGTATTCTAAATATAATTCGCCTCCTACTACTTCTAAAAACCCAGAAAGGCAAAGTTATCCTAATGATATAAACGTATCATTAATATCGGAAGAAAGTCCATTATGCCAACGCTTCCTCAAAGTTAGATTGGAAAAGGGGCTTGTGGATAAATATTTGAGGAAAAAGGCAAAGAAAGAAACGTTTTCCTTTACGAAAGATGACATAAAGTTAATTAAAATTTTTGAAAAATATATCAATTCTTCATGTATATATTTATATGAAGTTAAAGATGTAATGGCAACGAATAATTCGCTTTCAAAATACGAACCTAAACAATTGTATGATAAATTAAAATGGATTATTAAA
This sequence comes from Nectonema munidae, assembly GCA_030549495.1. Taxonomy (NCBI): domain Eukaryota; kingdom Metazoa; phylum Nematomorpha; class Nectonematoida; family Nectonematidae; genus Nectonema; species Nectonema munidae. The sequence continues at coordinate 825 of JAUIRK010000108.1, forward strand.
AAAATAAAAAAATAAATTGTTTTTTATGTTCAATTTTTTTTATATATTTATACAAAATTATTATATTAATTTTTTATAGTTGATTCAGACTCAGTTTTAAGCGTAGATTTCGAATCTGCAATCAGAATTTAAATATCTCTTCTAATTAAAAAGTTATGAAATTTTTTTAATATTACCAGGAAAACTGTTACTTACTGACCTTTTTTCCCAAAGAGGGGGGGAGGGGGGTATTGGAGAATTTTTTAGAAATTTTTTATAGGTGATTCTTACTCAGTTTTAGGCGTAGATTCCGAATCTGCAATCAGAATTTGAATATCTCCTATAATTACAAAGATATCGAAGATTTTACTATTTGTACATATATATAGATAAGTTTCAGAGTGTATAAAAAGTATTTATATTTATCACAGCCACTTGTAACTTTACAAAGTTGTAGAACATTATTGAAAGAATCTTTTGGTAAAATATCTAAGAGATCGGCTTTATATATTTGGATTTAGATACTACCCTATGTGAAATTTGATGTTTTTTCCCATTTTTGGACATTTAAAGCATTGTAACTCTGGAACTACATTATCTACAGACTTCTAACCTAGGCCATTCGAAAGAAAAACAAATTTTACATCGGATAGTACTTTAATATGTTAGATTTTCATTATTTTAGAGGTCTATATCAGTGAATGGACTTAACCCTAAGTCCATTTTTTGCTCAAAAAGTGTTTTTTTGTTCTAAAATCTGAACCACAAGTCCGATCAACTTGAAACTGGTATCATTCGAAAGATCTTGCAGAGACGAACATTTTGATACCTAATATTACGAGATTAGACTTATAATTGCTGAGTTATCGCAAGTATTATGTTTTCAATATGTCAATTTGGAAATGTTACTGAAAATCGCAATACTTTGTACACATATATATAGTATATGAGTTGACTTTTTGAATTATTTTTATACATATTATTAAATTTATAACTAAATTTAAATTATTCGATCCAGGATTAGTTTTTTGCGTATATTTCAAATATTCTATTAGTTTTACTCATTTTATTTTACTTTTGGCATAATTCAGCGTTAAATTTAATATAATTTCCAATTTTAATTTTTTTTTTTTAAATCATTTTTACACATGTGAAGAGGCGTTTCTTACTCAGTTTTATGCGTAGATTACGAATCTGCAATCAAAAATTGAATATCTCTTATAATTAAAAAGTTATAACGAAATGTCACTAACGGACCTCTTTTCCCCAAGAGGGGGGTATTGGAAATTTTTTTAGAAAATTATTTTATAGGTGATTCTTACTCAGTTTTAGGCCTAGATTCCGAATCTGCGATCAGAATTTGAATATCTCTTCTAATTAAAAAGTTATGACATTTTTTTAATATTACCAGGAAAACTGTTACTTACTGACCTTTTTACAGCTGGAACCACGATACCAGACAATGTCGATGACGTCGTCAACAACACTCCTAAAATAATACTAGAGCAAACGCCGGCGAGCATAACTAACTTGTCGGTAGAAGCAAAGATAGATCCAACTGTTAAGGCGGAATCGCCGAAAGATATGTATGTAGAATCTATGACAGACGACGCTGACGGAGTCCTAAACCAGATTGTCCACTCGGGTTTAGTTGCATTGTGGCAGAAACAGCCAGCGCAGCTTTGTAAACTTAACCGAATGGCCCATGATGTCGAGAGAATAGACGACGTGTCCCAGTCAATGATGCTTAATGAAGCGTTAAGATGGTCTTACAATAAACAGTATGACTCATTTAGAATAGCGAGATTTACCCTGGAGAAGGATGGGACGAAGATGCGTTGGTGCAATAGATTGTACCCTACAGTTATAGTTGATTTGCATCCTGTTCTATTAATGGAAGATGGTGTTTCACCTGAATTGTCGGAGACCGGCGTTCAGTTGCAGGAGCGCGATGCACAAAGTCTCGCTACTGGAGGGAGTAGGGCAGCTTTGGCTAGTAGTAGTGTGTACAAGGACTTTTATAGTTTAAGCTGGCTTGTTAATACCTTGCGCAATGCTCCGAAGCAATGGCTAGATGAAGTAGTGTATCTACGATTGTGGCTGTTAAGCCTGCAACATTGTGACGTAAGTACGGCGCTACGTAAGAGTAGGAGTCTGGCCAAATATTAAGCCAAATATAAATTAAGCCTTTAGTTATTGCAAAGTCAAAATCTCCGAGGTGTTTCTCAAAAATAAATGTGGAGACTTTACCTGTAGAGTACAGATTTAATAAAAAGGCGTGGATGACTGGTGAGATTTTTAAAGATTGGCTAGAAAGTTTCAACAGAAAAATGAAAGTTCAAAAAAGAAACGTCCTTCTTTTCATCGATAATGCATCCTGCCACTATAATCTTGTACTCAGTAATGTCAAAATTCAATTTTTTCCACCTAATACAACTTGTATAACACAGCCAATGGATCAAGGGATTATACAATCTATGAAGTTAAAATTTAGAAAACGACAAGTATGAGTTTTTTCTAACTTACATAATTGCTAATTTTGTTTCAGCTCTTTGATATAGTAAGACGAATGGACAGTGATGAATCAAGGAGTGGTACTGCAAGTCAGCTGTTAAAATCGACAAGCTTGTTGGACGCAATTTTATGGTGTAGCGCAGCATGGGAAGAGGTAGATGCAAGCACAATAAAGAAATGCTTTATAAAAGCTGGATTTCCAGATAAAGATAACATATCGTTGAGCAATTTTATAATTGAAGAAAATATACCAAGTGAAGTGAAAATTTTAAGCAATAACTTTTTTGGAGTTGCCTACGAAGATGTTGACAATATTGACAAAGATTTGCAAACATGCGATGTTAGTGTCAATATGTTTGATCCACATACAAAAGAAGCACTAAATGAGATGGAAAAAGAAGATATTTTCAATGAAAGCGATGAGGAAATGGAAGAAGTTCGCATTTGCTCCTTAACCTTCGCTCTACGGACATATACTTTATAGCTTGGTTTACGGACTCTATGCATTTTTTACACCGTTTTGTAAACTTTATAATAAAAATTGCTAAATCAAGTACTTGTGACTACTCATTAAAAAAAAGATTTTGAAGGTTGAATAGTTTTGTGTTTCATATTTTGAACGAATTAAAGATGAAATTTCCCTCCACTAAATCTGAATATTGAAATATTATTTATATTTGGATATGTTTGTTTAACGCCATCTAATTTAAAAAATAATTATAAAAGATAAATAAGTTATAACAAAATTTCGTATTTTCATGCAATGAAAATATAAATTAATTATCAAGATATAAAATATATCATATATATTAATTTTTTTAACATCTTTTTGATGAAATTTTTCAAAAATTGTACTAGTTGTAGTGGCATACATGCTCTGAAACGTACTATAAGTACACACATGTATCATCCATAGGCATGTCATTTTTCTCATCACTAGGGAATTGATAGTTTCATGTTTCATACAAAGCACAGCTTTACAAATGAAGGCGCAGTGTACTTTTATTGCGATGCATCGACATTACAGGATTATTCTGTTGCTTTTTTTTTATCGTTTTTATCATATGAAACTCTTGAATAGATTTTATATACGGTCGTGTGTAAGAAGAAAAATCATTGAACGCATTGCTGATTACGTAATAAACAAAATTGTGGTGTATGTTTCGCAAAGAAGCAGAGTAAGGAGAAAATCATTGAACTCATTGCTGATTACGTAGTAAACACAATTGTGGTGTATGTTTTGCAAAGACGCAGAGTAAGGAGAAAAATCATTGAAAACATTGCTTATTACGTAGTAAACAAAATTGTGGTGTATGTTTCGCAAAGACGCAGAGTAAGGAGAAAATCATTGAACTCATTGCTGATTACGTAGTAAACACAATTGTGGTGTATGTTTCGCAAAGACGCATAGTGAGTGACATGCTCACTGGAACAATCAATAAATTTTCACTCCATCGTGCTCCCTTACATTTTGGTATTTGCTTCATTCCTTTCGCATTCGATTGACTTCAGTAGCTTCTCTTGACTTTCCAAATTTCTAATGTCTAGTACTTCACAGGAAACTGGAGATATTTCCTCAATTTCTAATTGTTCCTCTGAATCATCCAGCAATTCTTCATTTGAAATTTCACAAGAAATAAATGACAACTTAGTAGCTCCTGATTCCACGGAATTTTACTGGGATCCACGTGCAAGTTTAAGTGGTAGAGTAGAGAGAATAAACATCCGAAACTTTTCTAATCATCCTGCAAACGAAGAAAGATCTGACTTGATCGTCCGACAAAGAATCAGAGTTTTGGTCAACATGCCTATACCCAAAGACTCTGTGGACTCTGTGACAGCTAACCGCGTGGGGACAGATCGGTTTGGTTTTACTGATGAGTATATGGTTGAAATTGCAGATTATGAACGAACTCAAGAAGCAGGACCTTCTCAATCCCTTAACAGCAACTCGATCCGGGACTTGCAGGGTGTTTTGTCAAGGTTGTTAACTCGACAATAATTGCTTTGAATTTTCTTACTTTTAACCTTAGTTTAATATTACATGTAGAATAAATAAATCTATTTTCAAATGTTTCATGACACCTGAAATAGTTCAGCATATATACTCTATGACAATGTTAAAACTTAAAAGCAACTATGAGTAAGTTTTTTTTTCATATGTGATTTGTGTTATTATTCATTTTTTTCAGATCAAATTGTCCTAAAAACTCAAATCTCAAATATTGTTACTTGAACTTCAAGGTTTATCACCTACTCTCTTATTTTGCCACACTTCTTTATATTGGTCAAAATTGCGACCAAAAAATTAAAATTTCTGATTTGTTTTCAACATTTGCAAGTCCTTTTTTGAAAGCTGCCATTGGACGCGACATGTTCACTTTAATTCAAATTTTCATCAGATTTGATAAAAAAGATGAACGTGATAAAAATGACAAGATAAGCCCTATCAGACATATACACGGTCACTTCTATAAAGTTTTTCCAAAGTTTTGGACTGCTCATTCTTCTGTGACAATTGATGAGCAGCTCGTATCATTCAGAGGGGGCTGTCCAGTCAAAGTCTATGACCCTCACAAACCTGGCAGGTACGGTATGAAGTTTTACCATATTTGCGATTCAATATACAATTACTTTATGCTCTCTGAAGTTTATGTGTCTGGATTGCAAGACTCCACATATTTTTCTGGATCATCAATTGTAAAGAGACTGGTTGAAAATAGCAATGTTCCAAAAGGTTGTGGTCTGTTTACGGATCGTTTTTTTACCACTCATGAACTTGCTGTATGGGCACATAACAAGTGTTTATCTCTTTGTGGAACAATTATGTCCAACAAGAGGTTTTTGCCAATTGTGTTTCGTCCCCTTCATCTCAAAGAACTGCGTTTGAATGAGTGCGAAAGTCGTATTATATACTCAGATTACGTGTCCATTGCCGCATATATTCCTAAGAAGCATGCTCGGAGAAACTTCAAGGTAGTCTACTTACTCTCTTCCCAGCATAAAAATGTTCAAATCAGCAATATTGATTCAAAACCCGAAAGTATTCTGGCTTACAATGAACACAAAGGTGGTGTTGATGTTGGCAACAGGATGATAAAAGCATACCGTGCATATAAACCTACAAGACGATGGCCCTTAGTGGCTTTTTGTAATTACCTAGATATATGCACCTTGAACACTTGGATTGTTGCTAAGTTCAATGCACCTCAAGATTATCCTCTCCAAAAAGACAGTGGAAGAAAAGTCTTTATAAAAAGCCTAGCTTTTTACTTGGCTGAAGAATGTATGAAAGCTCGCTCTACCATATCTGAATTGCAGATGAACATCAAGCATCTTTTCCATTTTTATGGCATTAGAGAGTGTGTGTCTGAACCTTTGGAGCCAAGTTCTAGTAAAAAAAGAGCTTCTTGTTCTTTTTGCGTATCTAAGAAGAACAAAACATCCAGACAATGTGAAAAGTGTTCTTTGTTTATCTGTAAATCTCATTCTTCAATTTTGTGCATCAACTGTAAATAAATTTTGGTGAATTCTTCAAGTTCATGTTTTTATTTTTAACGCCATCTATTTTATAAAACGTCATGTTGAGAAGTTTTTTCTTTTTTTTCAAAAATTATTCGATAAAATTTAAATTTTAATCTCACATTGTGTAAAGTGTGTGAAATAGAAAATTTACATGCAACTTTCATAATAGGTTTCTATGGAGGCACATTGATAAAAAACGCCTCTCAAAATTTTTGTTTTAATAAATAAAATTCGTCCAAGAGAGGAAAAGAAAAAAACTATATATAAAAGAAAAAAAAAAACAAAAAGTTTTTCATCCTTGCTTTTAAAAAATCTCGAGGTGATGATCGAAACGAGTTTTGAGCTTGACAAACTATCTGTAAAGTCTTTACGACAGAAAAAAATAACCGAATTTTTTAAAGTGTAAATAAATTTTTTTTGATTTATGCATATATCAATCGTCTGTTTGAAAAAATTGGGCTCCAATTTTCAAAAAATTATTGATAAATAAATTCTTACTCTGTTTTTAACGACCACCTGTCTATTGCGACCAAAATTAACTCTTCCCTTCAATGGTCGTTTAATACAGGTTTGACTGTATATAATCATGAAAAGAAGGCGATCAGAAAACTATATAAATAATGATGAGACAACATTGTTTTTTTTCATTTTTTTATTTATTTTTAATTTAAACTCGGAAAAAGTTGAAAACAAATACAAATTTTCAAATTAAAGTTTCAATTTTTGAAAGATAAGAAACTATAAATATAAAATTGAAAAAGAATAGTCAGCTTCAAATATATAATCATGAAAAGAAGGCGATCAGAAAACTATATAAATAATGATGAGACAACATTGTTTTTTTTTCGTTTTTTTATTTATTTTTTATTAATGTCTCCTGAAAAATATTCAAAGAATAAATAGATATCATTTAAACTAAAAAAAGTGAAACAAATTCAAATTTTCAAATTAAAGTTTCAATTTTTGAAAGATAAGAAACTATAAATATAAAATTGAAAAAGAATAGTCAGTTTCAAATATATAATCATGAAAAGAAGGCGATCAGAAAACTATATAAATAATGATGAGACAACATTGTTTTTTTTTCATTTTTTTATTTATTTTTTATTAATGTCTCCTGAAAAATATTCAAAGAATAAATAGATATCATTTAAACTCGGAAAACAAATTCAAAGTTCCAAAAAATTTTCAAATTAAAGTTTCAATTTTTGAAAGATAAGAAACTATAAATATAAAATTGAAAAAGAATACTCAGTTTCAAATATATAATCATGAAAAGAAGGCGATCAGAAAACTATATAAATAATGATGAGACAACATTGTTTTTTTTTTTTTTTTTTATTTATTTTTTATTAATGTCTCCTGAAAAATATTCAAAGAATAAATAGATAATTTAAACTCAAAAAACAAATTCAAAGTTCCAAAAAAATTTCAAATTAAAGTTTCAATTTTTGAAAGATAAGAAACTATAAATATAAAATTGAAAAAGAATACTCAGTTTCAAATATATAATCATGAAAAGAAGGCGATCAGAAAACTATATAAATAATGATGAGACAACATTGTTTTTTTTTCATTTTTTTAATTATTTTTTATTAATCTCTCATGAAAAATATTCAAAGAATAAATAGATATCATTTAAACTCGGGAAACAAATTCAAAGTTCCAAAAAATTTTCAAATTAAAGTTTCAATTTTTGAAAGAAAAAAAACTATAAATATAAAATTGAAAAAGAATACTCAGTTTCAAATATATAATCATGAAAAGAAGGCGATCAGAAAACTATATAAATAATGATGAGACAACATTGTTTTTTTTTCATTTTTTTTATTTATTTTTTATTAATGTCTCCTGAAAAATATTCAAAGATTAAATAGTTTAAACTCGGAAAACAAATTCAAAGTTTCAAAAAATTTTCAAATTAAAGTTTCAATTTTTGAAAGATAAGAAACTATAAATATAAAATTGAAAAAGAATACTCAGTTTCAAATATATAATCATGAAAAAAGGCGATCAGAAAACTATATAAATAATGATGAGACAACATTGTTTTTTTTCATTTTTTTTTTTATTTTTTATTAATCTCTCCTGAAAAATATTCAAAGAATAAATAGATAACATTTAAACTCGGAAAACAAATTCAAAGTTCCAAAAAATTTTCAAATTAAAGTTTCAATTTTTGAAAGATAAGAAACTATAAATATAAAATTGAAAAAGAATACTCAGTTTCAAATATATAATCATGAAAAGAAGGCGATCAGAAAACTATATAAATAATGATGAGACAACATTGTTTTTTTTTCATTTTTTTATTTATTTTTTATTAATGTCTCCTGAAAAATATTCAAAGAATAAATAGTTTAAACTCGGAAAACAAATTCAAAGTTCCAAAAAAATTTTCAAATTAAAGTTTCAATTTTTAAAAGATAAGAAACTATAAATATAAAATTGAAAAATAATACTCAGTTTCAAATATATAATCATGAAAAGAAGGCGATCAGAAAACTATATAAATAATGATGAGACAACATTTTTTTTTTTCCATTTTTTTATTTATTTTTTATTAATGTCTCCTGAAAAATATTCAAAGATTAAATAGTTTAAACTCGGAAAACAAATTCAAAGTTCCAAAAAATTTTCAAATTAAAGTTTCAATTTTTGAAAGATAAGAAACTATAAATATAAAATTGAAAAATAATACTCAGTTTCAAATATATAATCATGAAAAGAAGGCGATCAGAAAACTATATAAATAATGATGAGACAACATTGTTTTTTTTTCATTTTTTTATTTATTTTTTATTAATGTCTCCTGAAAAATATTCAAAGATTAAATAGTTTAAACTCGGAAAACAAATTCAAAGTTCCAAAAAATTTTCAAATTAAAGTTTCAATTTTTGAAAGATAAGAAACTATAAATATAAAATTGAAAAAGAATACTCAGTTTCAAATATATAATCATGAAAAGAAGGCGATCAGAAAACTATATAAATAATGATGAGACAACATTGTTTTTTTTTCATTTTTTTATTTATTTTTTATTAATGTCTCCTGAAAAATATTCAAAGATTAAATAGTTTAAACTCGGAAAACAAATTCAAAGTTCCAAAAAATTTTCAAATTAAAGTTTCAATTTTTGAAAGATAAGAAACTATAAATATAAAATTGAAAAAGAATACTCAGTTTCAAATATATAATCATGAAAAGAAGGCGATCAGAAAACTATATAAATAATGATGAGACAACATTGTTTTTTTTTTCATTTTTTTATTTATTTTTTATTAATGTCTCCTGAAAAATATTCAAAGATTAAATAGTTTAAACTCGGAAAACAAATTCAAAGTTCCAAAAAATTTTCAAATTAAAGTTTCAATTTTTGAAAGATAAGAAACTATAAATATAAAATTGAAAAAGAATACTCAGTTTCAAATATATAATCATGAAAAGAAGGCGATCAGAAAACTATATAAATAATGATGAGACAACATTGTTTTTTTTTTTATTTTTTTTATTTATTTTTTATTAATGTCTCCTGAAAAATATTCAAAGATTAAATAGTTTAAACTCGGAAAACAAATTAAAAGTTCCAAAAAATTTTCAAATTAAAGTTTCAATTTTTGAAAGATAAGAAACTATAAATATAAAATTGAAAAAGAATACTCAGTTTCAAATATATAATCATGAAAAGAAGGCGATCAGAAAACTATATAAATAATGATGAGACAACATTGTTTTTTTTTCATTTTTTTATTTATTTTTTATTAATGTCTCCTGAAAAATATTCAAAGATTAAATAGTTTAAACTCGGAAAACAAATTAAAAGTTCCAAAAAATTTTCAAATTAAAGTTTCAATTTTTGAAAGATAAGAAACTATAAATATAAAATTGAAAAAGAATACTCAGTTTCAAATATATAATCATGAAAAGAAGGCGATCAGAAAACTATATAAATAATGATGAGACAACATTGTTTTTTTTTCATTTTTTTATTTATTTTTTATTAATGTCTCCTGAAAAATATTCAAAGAATAAATAGATATCATTTAAACTCGGAAAACAAATTCAAAGTTCCAAAAAATTTTCAAATTAAAGTTTCAATTTTTGAAAGATAAGAAACTATAAATATAAAATTGAAAAAGAATACTCAGTTTCAAATATATAATCATGAAAAGAAGGCGATCAGAAAACTATATAAATAATGATGAGACAACATTGTTTTTTTTTTCATTTTTTTTATTTATTTTTTATTAATGTCTCCTGAAAAATATTCAAAGATTAAATAGTTTAAACTCGGAAAACAAATTCAAAGTTCCAAAAAATTTTCAAATTAAAGTTTCAATTTTTGAAAGATAAGAAACTATAAATATAAAATTGAAAAAGAATACTCAGTTTTAAATATATAATCATGAAAAGAAGGCGATCAGAAAACTATATAAATAATGATGAGACAACATTGTTTTTTTTCTTTTTTTATTTATTTTTTATTGAAAAATATTCAAAGAATAAATAGATAACATTTAAACTCGGAAAACAAATTCAAAGTTCCAAAAAATTTTCAAATTAAAGTTTCAATTTTTGAAAGATAAGAAACTATAAATATAAAATTGAAAAAGAATACTCAGTTTAAATATATAATCATGAAAAGAAGGCGATCAGAAAACTATATAAATAATGATGAGACAACATTGTTTTTTTTTCATCTTTTTATTTATTTTTTATTAATGTCTCCTGAAAAATATTCAAAGAATAAATAGTTTAAACTCGGAAAACAAATTCAAAGTTCCAAAAAAAATTTCAAATTAAAGTTTCAATTTTTAAAAGATAAGAAACTATAAATATAAAATTGAAAAAGAATACTCAGTTTTAAATATATAATCATGAAAAGAAGGCGATCAGAAAACTATATAAATAATGATGAGACAACATTGTTTTTTTTTCATTTTTTTATTTATTTTTTATTAATGTCTCCTGAAAAATATTCAAAGAATAAATAGATCTTTAAACTCGGAAAACAAATTCAAAGTTCCAAAAAATTTTCAAATTAAAGTTTCAATTTTTGAAAGATAAGAAACTATAAATATAAAATTGAAAAAGAATACTCAGTTTCAAATATATAATCATGAAAAGAAGGCGATCAGAAAACTATATAAATAATGATGAGACAACATTGTTTTTTTTTTCTTTTTTTTAATTATTTTTTATTAATGTCTCCTGAAAAATATTCAAAGAATAAATAGATAACATTTAAACTCGGAAAACAAATTCAAAGTTCCAAAAAAAATTCAAATTAAAGTTTCAATTTTTGAAAGATAAGAAACTATAAATATAAAATTGAAAAAGAATACTCAGTTTCAAATATATAATCATGAAAAGAAGGCGATCAGAAAACTATATAAATAATGATGAGACAACATTTTTTTTTTTTTCTTTTTTTATTTATTTTTTTATTAATGTCTCCTGAAAAATATTCAAAGAATAAATAGAAATTTAAACTCGGAAAACAAATTCAAAGTTCAAAAAAATTTTCAAATTAAAGTTTCAATTTTTGAAAGATAAGAAACTATAAATATAAAATTGAAAAAGAATACTCAGTTTCAAATATATAATCATGAAAAGAAGGCGATCAGAAAACTATATAAATAATGATGAGACAACATTGTTTTTTTTTTTTTTAATTATTTTTTATTAATCTCTCCTGAAAAATATTCAAAGAATAAATAGATATTTAAACTCGGAAAACAAATTCAAAGTTCCAAAAAATTTTCAAATTAAAGTTTCAATTTTTGAAAGATAAGAAACTATAAATATAAAATTGAAAAAGAATACTCAGTTTCAAATATATAATCATGAAAAAAGGCGATCAGAAAACTATATAAATAATGATGAGACAACATTGTTTTTTTTTTTTTTTTTATTTATTTTTTATTAATCTCTCCTGAAAAATATTCAAAGAATAAATAGATTTTAAACTCGAAAAACAAATTCAAAGTTCCAAAAAATTTTCAAATTAAAGTTTCAATTTTTGAAAGATAAGAAACTATAAATATAAAATTGAAAAAGAATACTCAGTTTCAAATATATAATCATGAAAAGAAGGCGATCAGAAAACTATATAAATAATGATGAGACAACATTGTTTTTTTTTCATTTTTTTATTTATTTTTTATTAATGTCTCCTGAAAAATATTCAAAGAATAAATAGATATCATTTAAACTCGGAAAACAAATTCAAAGTTCCAAAAAATTTTCAAATTAAAGTTTCAATTTTTGAAAGATAAGAAACTATAAATATAAAATTGAAAAAGAATACTCAGTTTCAAATATATAATCATGAAAAGAAGGCGATCAGAAAACTATATAAATAATGATGAGACAACATTGTTTTTTTTTTTTTTTTTATTTATTTTTTATTAATGTCTCCTGAAAAATATTCAAAGAATAAATAGAATTTAAACTCGGAAAACAAATTCAAAGTTCCAAAAAATTTTCAAATTAAAGTTTCAATTTTTGAAAGATAAGAAACTATAAATATAAAATTGAAAAAGAATACTCAGTTTCAAATATATAATCATGAAAAGAAGGCGATCAGAAAACTATATAAATAATGATGAGACAACATTGTTTTTTTCATTTTTTTATTTATTTTTTATTAATGTCTCCTGAAAAATATTCAAAGATTAAATAGTTTAAACTCGGAAAACAAATTCAATGTTCCAAAAAAATTTTCAAATTAAAGTTTCAATTTTTGAAAGATAAGAAACTATAAATATAAAATTGAAAAAGAATACTCAGTTTCAAATATATAATCATGAAAAGAAGGCGATCAGAAAACTATATAAATAATGATGAGACAACATTGTTTTTTTTTCATTTTTTTTATTAATGTCTCCTGAAAAATATTCAAAGAATAAATAGATATCATTTAAACTCGAAAAAGAAATTCAAAGTTCCAAAAAATTTTCAAATTAAAGTTTCAATTTTTAAAAGATAAGAAACTATAAATATAAAATTGAAAAATAATACTCAGTTTCAAATATATAATCATGAAAAGAAGGCGATCAGAAAACTATATAAATAATGATGAGACAACATTGTTTTTTTTTTTTTTTTTTATTTATTTTTTATTAATGTCTCCTGAAAAATATTCAAAGAATAAATAGACATTTAAACTCGGAAAACAAATTCAAAGTTCCAAAAAATTTTCAAATTAAAGTTTCAATTTTTGAAAGATAAGAAACTAAAAATATAAAATTGAAAAAGAATACTCAGTTTAAATATATAATCATGAAAAGAAGGCGATCAGAAAACTATATAAATAATGATGAGACAACAGTTGGTTTTTGTTTTTTATTTATTTTTTATTAATGTCTCCTGAAAAATATTCAAAGAATAAATAGATATCATTTAAACTCGAAGAAAACAAATTCAAAGTACAAAATTTCAAATTAAAGTTTCAATTTTTGAAAGATAAGAAACTATAAATATAAAATTGAAAAAGAATACTCAGTTTCAAATATATAATCATGAAAAGAAGGCGATCAGAAAACTATATAAATAATGATGAGACAACATTGTTTTTTTTTCATTTTTTTTTATTTTTTATTAATGTCTCCTGAAAAATATTCAAAGAATAAATAGATAACATTTAAACTCGGAAAACAAATTCAAAGTTACAAAAAATTTTCAAATTAAAGTTTCAATTTTTGAAAGATAAGAAACTATAAATATAAAATTGAAAAAGAATACTCAGTTTCAAATATATAATCATGAAAAGAAGGCGATCAGAAAACTATATAAATAATGATGAGACAACATTGTTTTTTTTTAAATTTTTTTATTTATTTTTTATTAATGTCTCCTGAAAAATATTCAAAGATTAAATAGTTTAAACTCGGAAAACAAATTCAAAGTTCCAAAAAATTTTCAAATTAAAGTTTCAATTTTTGAAAGATAAGAAACTATAAATATAAAATTGAAAAAGAATACTCAGTTTCAAATATATAATCATGAAAAGAAGGCGATCAGAAAACTATATAAATAATGATGAGACAACATTGTTTTTTTTTCATTTTTTTTATTATTTTTTATTAATGTCTCCTGAAAAATATTCAAAGAATAAATAGATAACATTTAAACTCGGAAAACAAATTCAAAGTTCCAAAAAAATTTCAAATTAAAGTTTCAATTTTTGAAAGATAAGAAACTATAAATATAAAATTGAAAAAGAATACTCAGTTTCAAATATATAATCATGAAAAGAAGGCGATCAGAAAACTATATAAATAATGATGAGACAACATTGTTTTTTTTTCATTTTTTTTATTTATTTTTTATTAATGTCTCCTGAAAAATATTCAAAGATTAAATAGTTTAAACTCGGAAAACAAATTCAAAGTTCCAAAAAATTTTCAAATTAAAGTTTCAATTTTTGAAAGATAAGAAACTATAAATATAAAATTGAAAAAGAATACTCAGTTTCAAATATATAATCATGAAAAGAAGGCGATCAGAAAACTATATAAATAATGATGAGACAACATTGTTTTTTTTTTCATTTTTTTATTTATTTTTTATTAATGTCTCCTGAAAAATATTCAAAGAATAAATAGATATTTAAATTCGGAAAACAAATTCAAGGTTCCAAAAAATTTTCAAATTAAAGTTTCAATTTTTGAAAGATAAGAAACTATAAATATAAAATTGAAAAAGAATACTCAGTTTCAAATATATAATCATGAAAAGAAGGCGATCAGAAAACTATATAAATAATGATGAGACAACATTTTTTTTTTTTCATTTTTTTTATTTATTTTTTATTAATGTCTCCTGAAAAATATTCAAAGATTAAATAGATATTATTTAAATTCGGAAAACAAATTCAAAGTTCCAAAAAATTTTCAAATTAAAGTTTCAATTTTTGAAAGATAAGAAACTATAAATATAAAATTGAAAAAGAATACTCAGTTTCAAATATATAATCATGAAAAGAAGGCGATCAGAAAACTATATAAATAATGATGAGACAACATTGTTTTTTTTTTCATTTTTTTTATTTATTTTTTATTAATGTCTCCTGAAAAATATTCAAAGATTAAATAGTTTAAACTCGGAAAACAAATTCAAAGTTCCAAAAAATTTTCAAATTAAAGTTTCAATTTTTGAAAGATAAGAAACTATAAATATAAAATTGAAAAAGAATACTCAGTTTTAAATATATAATCATGAAAAGAAGGCGATCAGAAAACTATATAAATAATGATGAGACAACATTGTTTTTTTTTTAATTTTTTTATTTATTTTTTATTAATGTCTCCTGAAAAATATTCAAAGAATAAATAGATATCATTTAAACTCGGAAAACAAATTCAAAGTTCCAAAAAATTTTCAAATTAAACATTCAATTTTTGAAAGATAAGAAACTATAAATATAAAATTGAAAAAGAATACTCAGTTTCAAATATATAATCATGAAAAGAAGGCGATCAGAAAACTATATAAATAATGATGGGACAATATTGTTTTTTTTTTTTTTTTTCATTTATTTTTTATTAATGTCTCCTGAAAGATATTCAAAGAATAAATAGATAAACTCGGTAAAACAAATTCAAAGTTCCAAAAATTTTTCAAATTAAAGTTTCAATTTTTGAAAGATAAGAAACTATAAATATAAAATTGAAAAAGAATAGTCAGTTTCAAATATATAATCATGAAAAGAAGGCGATCAGAAAACTATATAAATAATGATGAGACAACATTGTTTTTTTTTTCATTTTTTATATTAATGTCTCCTGAAAAATATTCAAAGAATAAATAGATATCATTTAAACTCGGAAAACAAATTCAAAGTTTCAAAAAATTTTAAAATTTCAATTTTTGAAAGATAAGAAACTATAAATATAAAATTGAAAAAGAATAGTCAGTTTCAAATATATAATCATGAAAAGAAGGCGATCAGAAAACTATATAAATAATGATGAGACAACATTGTTTTTTTTTGTTTTTTTTTATTTATTTTTTATTAATGTCTCCTGAAAAATATTCAAAGAATAAATAGATATCTTTAAACTCGGAAAACAAATTCAAAGTTCCAAAAAATTTCCAAATTAAAGTTTCAATTTTTGAAAGATAAGAAACTATAAATATAAAATTGAAAAAGAATACTCAGTTTCAAATATATAATCATGAAAAGAAGGCGATCAGAAAACTATATAAATAATGATGAGACAACATTGTTTTTTTTTTTTTTTTTTATTTATTTTTTATTAATGTCTCCTGAAAAATATTCAAAGAATAAATAGATAATTTAAACTCGGAAAACAAATTCAAAGTTCCAAAAAATTTTCAAATTAAAGTTTCAATTTTTGAAAGATAAGAAACTATAAATATAAAATTGAAAAAGAATACTCAGTTTAAATATATAATCATGAAAAGAAGGCGATCAGAAAACTATATAAATAATGATGAGACAACATTGTTTTTTTTTTCTTTTTTATTTATTTTTTATTAATGTCTCCTGAAAAATATTCAAAGAATAAATAGATTTTTAAACTCGGAAAACAAATTCAAAGTTCAAAAAAATTTTCAAATTAAAGTTTCAATTTTTGAAAGATAAGAAACTATAAATATAAAATTGAAAAAGAATACTCAGTTTCAAATATATAATCATGAAAAGAAGGCGATCAGAAAACTATATAAATAATGATGAGACAACATTGTTTTTTTTCTTTTTTTATATATTTTATTAATGTCTCCTGAAAAATATTCAAAGAATAAATAGAATTTTAAACTCGGAAAACAAATTCAAAGTTAAAAAAATTTCCAAATTAAAGTTTCAATTTTTGAAAGATAAGAAACTATAAATATAAAATTGAAAAAGAATACTCAGTTTCAAATATATAATCATGAAAAGAAGGCGATCAGAAAACTATATAAATAATGATGAGACAACATTGTTTTTTTTTCGTTTTTTTATTTATTTTTTATTAATGTCTCCTGAAAAATATTCAAAGAATAAATAGATATCATTTCAACTCAAAAAGTGAAACAAATCCAAAAAATTTCCAAATTAAAGTTTCAATTTTTGAAAGATAAGAAACTATAAATATAAAATTAAAAAAGAATACTCAGTTTTAAATATATAATCATGAAAAGAAGGCGATCAGAAAACTATATAAATAATGATGAGACAACATTGTTTTTTTTTTCATTTTTTTATTTATTTTTTATTAATGTCTCCTGAAAAATATTCAAAGAATAAATAGATATCATTTAAACTCGGAAAACAAATTCACAAATTTCCAAATTAAAGTTTCAATTTTTGAAAGATAAGAAACTATAAATATAAAATTAAAAAAGAATACTAGTTTTAAATATATAATCATGAAAAGAAGGCGATCAGAAAACTATATAAATAATGATGAGACAACATTGTTTTTTTTTCATTTTTTTATTTATTTTTTATTAATGTCTCCTGAAAAATATTCAAAGAATAAATAGATATCATTTAAACTCGGAAAAAGTCAAATCAAATACAAATTTCCAAATTAAAGTTTCAATTTTTGAAAGATAAGAAACTATAAATATAAAATTGAAAAAGAATACTCAGTTTCAAATATATAATCATGAAAAGAAGGCGATCAGAAAACTATATAAATAATGATGAGACAACATTGTTTTTTTTTTTTTTTTATTTATTTTTTATTAATGTCTCCTGAAAAATATTCAAAGAATAAATAGATATCATTTAAACTCGGAAAAAGTGAAAGTCAAATACAAATTTTCAAATTAAAGTTTCAATTTTTGAAAGATAAGAAACTATAAATATAAAATTGAAAAAGAATACTCAGTTTCAAATATATAATCATGAAAAGAAGGCGATCAGAAAACTATATAAATAATGATGAGACAACATTGTTTTTTTTTTTTTTTTTTATTTATTTTTTATTAATGTCTCCTGAAAAATATTCAAAGAATAAATAGATATCATTTAAACTCGGAAAAAGTGAAATCAAATAAAATTTTCAAATTAAAGTTTCAATTTTTGAAAGATAAGAAACTATAAATATAAAATTGAAAAAGAATACTCAGTTTCAAATATATAATCATGAAAAGAAGGCGATCAGAAAACTATATAAATAATGATGAGACAACATTGTTTTTTTTCGTTTTTTATTTATTTTTTATTAATGTCTCCTGAAAAATATTCAAAGAATAAATAGATATCATTTAAACTCGGAAAAAGTGAAATCAAATACAAATTTTCAAATTAAAGTTTCAATTTTTGAAAGATAAGAAACTATAAATATAAAATTGAAAAAGAATACTCAGTTTCAAATATATAATCATGAAAAGAAGGCGATCAGAAAACTATATAAATAATGATGAGACAACATTGTTTTTTTTTCGTTTTTTTATTTATTTTTTATTAATGTCTCCTGAAAAATATTCAAAGAATAAATAGATATCATTTAAACTCGGAAAAAGTGAAATCAAATAAAATTTCCAAATTAAAGTTTCAATTTTTGAAAGATAAGAAACTATAAATATAAAATTGAAAAAGAATAGTCAGTTTCAAATATATAATCATGAAAAAAGGCGATCAGAAAACTATATAAATAATGATGAGACAACATTGTTTTTTTTTTTATTAATGTCTCCTGAAAAATATTCAAAGAATAAATAGATATCATTTAAACTCGGAAAAATTGAAATCAAATACAAATTTTCAAATTAAAGTTTCAATTTTTGAAAGATAAGAAACTATAAATATAAAATTGAAAAAGAATACTCAGTTTAAATATATAATCATGAAAAGAAGGCGATCAGAAAACTATATAAATAATGATGAGACAACATTGTTTTTTTTTCGTTTTTTTATTTATTTTTTATTAATGTCTCCTGAAAAATATTCAAAGAATAAATAGATATCATTTAAACTCGGAAAAATTGAAACAAATAAAATTTTCAAATTAAAGTTCAATTTTTGAAAGATAAGAAACTATAAATATAAAATTGAAAAAGAATACTCAGTTTCAAATATATAATCATGAAAAGAAGGCGATCAGAAAACTATATAAATAATGATGAGACAACATTGTTTTTTTTTTCATTTTTTTATTTATTTTTTATTAATGTCTCCTGAAAAATATTCAAAGAATAAATAGATATCATTTGAACTCGGAAAAATTGAAATCAAATAAAATTTCCAAATTAAAGTTTCAATTTTTGAAAGATAAGAAACTATAAATATAAAATTGAAAAAGAATTGTCAGTTTCAAATATATAATCATGAAAAAAAGGCGATCAGAAAACTATATAAATAATGATGAGACAACATTGGTTTTTTTCATTTTTTTATTTATTTTTTATTAATGTCTCCTGAAAAATATTCAAAGAATAAATAGATATCATTTAAACTAAAAAAAGTAAAACAAATTCAAAGTTCCAAAAATTTTTCAAATTAAAGTTTCAATTTTTGAAAGATAAGAAACTATAAATATAAAATTGAAAAAGAATTGTCAGTTTCAAATATATAATCATGAAAAAAAGGCGATCAGAAAACTATATAAATAATGATGAGACAACATTTTTTTACGTTTTTTATCTATTTTTTATTAATATCTCCTGAAAAATATTCAAAGAATAAATAGATATCATTTGAACTCAAAAAGTGAAACAAATACAAATTTCCAAATTATTCAATTTTTGAAAGATAAGAAACTATAAATATAAAATTGAAAAAGAATAGTCAGTTTCAAATATATAATCATGAAAAGAAGGCGATCAGAAAACTATATAAATAATGATGAGACAACATTGTTTTTTTTTCATTTTTTTATTTATTTTTTATTAATGTCTCCTGAAAAATATTCAAAGAATAAATAGATATCATTTGAACTCAAAAAATGAAACAAATACAAATTTCCAAATTATTCAATTTTTGAAAGATAAGAAACTATAAATATAAAATTGAAAAAGAATACTCAGTTTCAAATATATAATCATGAAAAGAAGGCGATCAGAAAACTATATAAATAATTATGAGACAACATTGTTTTTTTTTTCATTTTTTTATTTATTTTTTATTAATGTCTCCTGAAAAATATTCAAAGAATAAATAGATATCATTTAAACTCAAAAAGTGAAACAAATTCAAAGTTCCAAAATTTTTTCAAATTAAAGTTTCAATTTTTGAAAGATTAAAAATTTAACTATAAATATAAAATTGAAAAAGAATAGTCAGTTTCAAATATATAATCATGAAAAGAAGGCGATCAGAAAACTATATAAATAATGATGAGACAACATTTTTTTTACGTTTTTTATCTATTTTTTATTAATATCTCCTGAAAAATATTCAAAGAATAAATAGATATCATTTAAACTCGGAAAAAAGTGAAACAAATACAAATTTCCAAATTAAAGTTTCAATTTTTGAAAGATAAGAAACTATAAATATAAAATTGAAAAAGAATACTCAGTTTCAAATATATAATCATGAAAAGAAGGCGATCAGAAAACTATATAAATAATGATGAGACAACATTGTTTTTTTTTCGTTTTTTTTTATCTATTTTTTATTAATGTCTCCTGAAAAATATTCAAAGAATAAATAGATATCATTTGAACTCAAAAAGTGAAACAAATACAAATTTCCAAATTATTCAATTTTTGAAAGATAAGAAACTATAAATATAAAATTGAAAAAGAATACTCAGTTTCAAATATATAATCATGAAAAGAGGGGGATAAGAAAAAAATAAAAAAAAAGTGGGGAAATTTTTTTTCTTTTTTTATTTATTTTTTATTAATGTCTCCTGAAAAATATTCAAAGAATAAATAGATATCATTTAAACTCGGAAAAAAAGTGAAAGTTCCAAATACAAATTTCCAAATTAAAGTTTCAATTTTTGAAAGATAAGAAACTATAAATATAAAATTGAAAAAGAATAGTCAGTTTCAAATATATAATCATGAAAAGAAGGCGATCAGAAAACTATATAAATACTAGACTCTTTCACTATGTTAAAATTAAAAACTTGGCATATTCTCTCCAAGAATTCAGAGAGGTTGTCAATAAGTGCTCTATCTGTTCAGAAATAAAGCCTCGTTTTTACAAGCCTAGTTATTCTACTTTGATAAAAGCGACTGAGCCTTTTCAAAGATTATCTATTGATTTCAAAGGACCACTACCATCTCTTTCTCTAAATAAGTACATTTTTACTGTAGTGGATGAGTTTAGTCGGTTTTTATGGGCTTTTCCCTGCAAAAATAACGATACAGCTAGTGCAAAAGAGCATTTGTTTAGCATTTTTACAATTTTTGGTTACCTCACACCATTCATTCAGATAGAGGTACACTCTTTACGTCCAGGAACTTTGAAACATGGCTCAAATCTCATGGAATAGTTCCTTCACATACTATGCCTTACCATCCCACGTCAAATGCTCAATGCGAGAGGTACAATGGTTTTATTTGGAGATCTTTGTGCTTAGCGTGTAGAAATGACGGGTTGCCTTTCAACAGGTGGGAGGAGATACTTCAGAAAGTCTTACATTCACAGAGGTCTTTATTGTGCGTTTCCACAAACGAAACGCCACATGAACGCTTATTTAAATTTCGACGTAGAACATCTAGTGGAGTAGCTTTGCCTAATTGGTTGTTGAATCCAGGGCCTGTTTATTTAAAAAAACACACCGCGCTTTCGAAGTACGAATCTCGAGTATAAGAAGTTGACCTGATAGAGGGACATCATTGGACAACTTCTTTCCTATTAAAATTGCTTTTCATCAACTATAGTGCAACATTACCATGGAAAGTATGTAATCAAAGTAAAGGCGCATAAGAATGAACGCCGCGGACAGGCATTAATATATTTAATATATACTGGTAGTGTAATCTTTTTTTATTAAAGTTTCGTGACTTTTGTTTCGGAACAAGACAAAACGTTCCTAAAAGGGCTAGCACACGTGATGAATCACGATTCCAAAACACAAGAGAGATACTATGATCACAGCTCTAAAGATAATTTCTCTGTAAATTGCCAAATAGCCTTGGATGTCTTCATAGATGCCATGACAAGTATTTTCATTATGCAAAAACATTGAAATTTTTAAAAGTTTTTATATTTTAGAGGAGGTTAGTAAAAAGTGTGGTAGAAACATAGAGAAGAAGATGACCAAGATAATCAGAGACAGCGATGAGGAAGTATTTGATGAAGAAGAAGAAGAAAAAGAAAAGGAAAAAAGAAAAGGAAAAAAGAAAAGAAAAAAGAATATGATAGATTAACCTCGAAGAAAGGTCTTAAAATAAGAAGAATTGAATCGTCTTGTGAATCAGATGAATCTCCAACAAAAATTTGGTTCATAAATAGTTAACTTGCCCTCATTGTAAACGTCAAGTTTACAAATTAAAAAGACACCTGAAAGCCTTCCACAATGTAGTTGTAGACAAAGGGCTACATTGTACCAATAATGAAGAAAATAAAAAAAAATGTGATGTATGCAATGGATATTATGCAAGATTAGATGCACACATTTATAATGTGCACAAATTAAAGCGTAAATTTAATTTATTTTTATTTACTTAAATTAGTTTTTAATGGTAACTGTATATTTAATAGCTGAAGATTTAGTAAAATTTAGGGAAAATATTTTGTCAGATGAATTGGAGGACCTGAAGAAGCAAAATTTTGACTTAAAACCGCTAATTGTGTGTGCCGTTTTCAATTTCTTTTATGGCCTAAGTAATTGGAGTATGTTTTTGTCTTCTATTATATTTTTGAGAATCTTATCGTATTTTTTTTAATAGAAAGCTTTGCAATTTTAATTGCAAAATTTTTTTGCAAAAACAAAAATACAAAATGCGCCTATGAGAATTGTAGGGCTAATTTTAAATATTGTTAAAAGTTATTTTAAAGAAAATGATAAGAAAACATGGATTGATTTTGTATCATCCAGTGAAAGTGATACATTGCTTTAATGAAGTTAGAAGAAAGAATCAACCTGGTAATTTGCTATTACTAAGTTGTTAATACTTTGTATTAAATATATTATAAAATTAAGGTACTATGGTATCATATGGTTTATATGTAGAAAGATTTGTTTTATTTTTGTCCTTCTTTAGTATTGTTTTTTCAAACATATGACAACATTGTTTTTTTAGATTACAACCTTGATGAAACAATTTCCATTTTTTTTTTTAAATTCTGAATCAATGCAAACTGCTAGGATCATCAGATCCCACGAATTAAAATCACAGAATGCCAAAATATTACCGGCTAAAGAAATTATACTTATTCTAAAGGGATTTGAATCATATTTCGAATATCCTAAATTGATTGCTCTTTATAAATCAGATAATCATATAATAAAAGACAAGGCTTTTTCAACATTTAGGAATTATTTAATTTTAAAATTTATTTTTACAAATAAAAATAGAGTGGGTGTTGCCATTGGGGTAACACTCACTGAAGTTGAGAAAGCTGAAATCGTAAGTTTTTTATGATTATATTTTTTTTTATAATTATTGTACATATTTAACAAGGAAGTAAAGTAATAATTAAGATTTTACAACATAAAAATAAAAGAGTTGGGCCAGCAACAATGGTTATAGGAAAAAATTTTTATGAAGATATGTTACTTTATAATAATAAAGTGAAAGGTATTTTTTTTACTAACTAAGATATTTCTCATATATTATTTTACCTGTTTCAGATAAAAGAAAATGCCCAATTTTTTTTACCACAATAGATGGAAGAGAGCTGACAACGTCATACATCGGAAAGATTTTTTCAATATACTCAAAGGATATTATTGGTAAAAAAACTGAATAACCATGATGTTAGAAAAAGTTTTGTCACGTTAGTAGCTGATCAAAATAGAGAGTTTCTTCAAGAACTTGCACACGTAATGAACCACGACAGCAAAACACAATCAAGATACTACGATCATTCATGCAGAGACAATTTTAGCGTTAATTGTCAGAAGGCCTTAGATATGTTCATCGAGGCAATGTCAGGTATGTACAAATATAATATCTAAATCTATATAATACTAATTTTTTTATAGATGAAGTTAAACAAAAATGCAAAAAGAATAGTAAGGTTGGAAAAAGAAAAACTATAATTGAAAGTGACGAAGAATTATTTGAAGAAAATGAAAGTGAAGAAAAAGATGAAAGTACTTTGAATATTAGGTTCGAGGCTAAGAATGACTTTCCAGACCGAGATTTGAGGGTCCCTAAGTTCGGAGATTGAAAGTATAGGCGACCCCAATGGAAAATTTTTGGTTCTAGAAAATGTCTTTTCTGCAAGCTAATGTCCCTTACTGCGGTCCCTTACTGTTTTGTCAGGCGGAGGGCTCAGTAAGGGACATTTTGCAGGATGAAAACGCAGAAAGGGACTTCTCAAATGTCCCTTACTGCGTAAGACCGTAACCAATATAATAAGTGAATATAATAGGGATAACTGTTATTAAGAACTAATAGGGATAACTGTTATTAAGAACTATGTAAAGTTTTAGAATGATTGGAGTTATAGTTTAAAAGTTACATTTGGTCCTACAGGAAATTTTACCAAAAAGTGACATCAAAATTTTCTAAGTTAATTTTTATTTTAGAATTGTTTCTGAGATGGATTTATGCGTAGATTCCAAATCTGCAATCAGAATTTGAATATCTCTTTTAATTAAAAAGTTAGGACGATAGGTCAGAAAATGACATCAATTTTTCAAGGGGTATGGAGAATTTTTTCGAAAATTTTTCGATTTTTATTTTATAATTGTTTCTGACTTATTTTTATGCGTATATTCTGAATCTGCAATCAAAATTTGAATACCTCTTGTAATTAAAAAGTTATGGCATTTTGCCACAAAGTGACGGAGACCTTATAAGATATGAAAAAACTGAAGGCGGCGTTAAAATCAGCATAAAAAATTACCCCAGATAGCCAAATATTATTAAAAAATATAAATGGGATCATAAAAATCATTTTTAAAAATTTATAAAAAAAAAAAATTAGGGTAATAATCCCAAGGGACCCCCCTTGGTAATAATTTAAAAATAAATATAGAAAAAATTCCATCCTGTCAAAAAGTGATGGAGTGAGGAATGTAAGTACATTGTACTCATTTCATGTTTTGATGGATATAGTTAGTACATTATACTCGTGTCAAAGAATGATTGATGGTAGTTCATTGACCCCCTGTCAAAAAGTAATCACGATCTAATGGTCAGTTAACGCCACCAATTTTTTGCACTTTTTTAAGCAGAAAAAAGTCCGTTTTTTTTGACGAATTGGCTTTTCTAATACCGAATTTTCACCTCTCTGAGGTTTTCGGGGGTGAACAAAATGTTATTTTTATCTATTTAACGATCTAAAAAGTTTTTATTTGTTATTTATAATAATTTTTCTAAATTAATTTTATTTCAAAAAATATTTCGGTCTATTAATTTCAAATGATTTTTCATGTTATTCCCTTGTCCCTTCTAACTTTTTCAGACTCAATTGCTGCCCAAATTTTCAATTTTCCCTTTTTCACTTTTTATCACTTCTTCACTTAAAATTTTGCTTCTTTTAATTTTTATTTCAATTTTCATCTGCTTTTTTAATTTCCTTTAATAATTTTGTTTTTTACACCTGATTATTTTAATGCCTCAAAAAGTAAGTTTTTTTGTTCACTTTGAGGGATAGATCTGAGATGTAATATATAATTTTATGTTAGAATTTTACTTGTGACATTTGCGGTGCTGTGGTGTGCAGACTAAAACGTCACCTGCAACTTGTACATAAAAATGAAAATTTTACCAAATATCAAAAAGTTGGGTATTGCACTACAAATGAAAATAAATTAAAAGAAGAATGCCAGATCTGTAAAATGAAATTTTCCAAATTATTTCAACATTACAAAAATGCTCATAATTTGGATGGTATTTGTTTTTTATTTCTATTTATTTTCTAATTTTATTTTTTAACATTAGCAAAAGATATAGTTAAGATGAATGATGATAAAGAAAATAAAAAATCATGGATTTTAACCACTGAGGTTTTTGAAACTAGGATTTTGAGAAATTCTCATTTCTACAGAACTTTTAAAGATGAACAAAACAAATGGGGTATATTTACTTTTGGATAAATTAAAAAAAAATTTAATTAATTTTTTTTCCTAGGAAATTTATATATTATAATATATAATTTTTTCGTTTGTTTAATGTGTGGGTTGCTGGATAGGCAAAATTCAAAATCAGCTTATGATAATTGCCGTGTAGTATCGCTTGCGTTTACCATGTATTCTACCCAATTCCCTTCAAAATCATGGTTAACTGATTTTTAAAACGCTGTTTTGATAAAATGGGAGACCGACAAGCAGCCCGGTATATTTTGCTTTTTTTAATTTAATTATTTTTATAATTTCTACATTAATAATTTAATCTTTATAGGTACAATCGTTTCATATATGATATATTTGAAACGTTTCTTAGATTTTTTATCATTTATAAAAATGAGTTTCCAAGCAATTTTATATTTAATGTTGAAACTTTTAAAATTGTCTTTCATAGGACAACAAAAGGTTAGAGTTACACTAATTTATTGTTAAAATTAATATTAATATTGAATTTTTTAAGGTACTAAAATCAGGGCAATGGATATCAAAGAAAACACTTGCATGCTATCTAACAAAGAGTTAAAATTATATTTAAATTCTATGGAAGATTTTTACGGATATGATATCATTAAATCGAAAATTCTAACACATTTAACCTTTATACAGCAAAAAACTTCGGGGATTACTGTATTATGAAGTTTTTAAGTATTAATGGTCAAAGAGTAGGCGTCGCAATAAATTTGCAAATAACCGAGTTTAACAATGCTAAATACAAAGTATGTTATTAAAGTAAAAGCCCATAAGAATGAGCGCCGTGGACATGCGATAATGTCCATTGATAGGAATCTCTATAAAGACATGGATCTTTTTTTGAAGTATGAAGATTTTTTTACACTTTTTAGAATACTTTATTTTTATTTTTAAGAAAAATAAGAAATTCAATTAACTCTGAAAGTAAAGAATTTTTTATTACCTTCAACGGTAATAAAATGACAAGTACCATAGGCAAAATTTTTTCACGGTATCAAATTTTTCAATAGTTAACTAATAATTTAATTTTTTAATTTTATTTTATTTATAAGGATACTCCAAAGGAATTCTAAATAAACTAATATCCTAACGTCTTTTGAGAAAGAGTTTGGTGACGTATTTTAAGAACGAACAAGAAGGGGATTTAGAAAACCTAGCAACGGTTATGAATCATAGCCAAAATACTCAAAGATTGTATGTATTTGTTCTTTTATAGATTTAGATAATTAAATTTTTCTATTAGATATTACGATCATTCTGATCGATTGATGGAAAATATGCGATCGCAAAAAATTGTTGATAAAAAATTAGCAATATTAAAAGGCCTCACTCTCACTTCCAAATGTTTTCCTCCTCCTTCTCCACATACATCTACAAACATTTCTCCTGCACCATCCATTCTTCCAGAACCACATTCACTCATTTCTCCTTCATCAAATCCTGCTCCACAAGCTACACCTATTTTACCTCTTGAAAAAATGGACAACAATGACTATTACCTTATCTCTGAGGAAAGCCCGTTATGCAAACGCTTCCTCAGAGTAAGGGTTAATAGATTGAATTTAAAAACTTCTTATGGGACAGGAAGGAAAAAATCCATCTTTTCAAATGAAGATTTGTACATATATAAAAAATATAAAAAAGAAAAATATGTTAATCTATATATTATAAAAAAATATGGAGAACGATGATATTTTGATGAAATGGAACATAAAAAAATTGTATGATAAAGTGCGCTGGATCATTAAAAAAATGTAAATTTCTTACCTCTTTTTAATTTTGTCTATTTACTATTTAATTTTTTTTCTTTACTAATCCTAGATTTCAAATCTGCAATCAGATTTTGAATATCTCCTATAATTGCAAAGTTAGGACGATATGTTAATAAGTGGCATCATTTTTCTAAGGGGAGGTATTGGAGAATTTTTTTTAATTTGGGTCAGAAAATGGCCAAATTTTTTTTGAAAAGGACCGTAACCAATATAATAAGTGAATATGATAGGGATAACTGTTTTTAAGAACTATGTCAAGTTTCAGAATGATTGGAGTTATAGTTTAAAAGTTGCATTTGGTCCGACAGGAAATTTATCAGAAAGTGACATTTTTCCATGCAAAAACATTGAAATTTTTAAAAGTTTTTATATTTTAGAAGTAAGTATAAAGTGTGGTAAAAATATTAAAAAGAAGATGACGAAGATAATTAGAGAAAGTGATGAAGAGTTATTTGATCAAGAAGAAGAAAATGAACCATCAACATCAAAGAAAGATCCTAAAAGAGTTAGAATTATTGAATCTGAAAGTGAGTCTGAAGATGAATATCGAACAACAACAATTTATGAAAATAGTGATAAAGAAGAAGATGGAAGGAATATAAATAATGAGGAAGAGAATGATAATGAAGAAGAAGAGAATAACGAGAGAAGAAGAAAATGGGGGAAAAGATGAAGAAGAAGAAGAAGAAGAGAATAACGAGAGAGAAGAAGAAAATGGGGAAAAAGATGATGATATAGTTAGAAAAAGTGATGAAGAAGATGTAAATGAGGAAGATGTAAATGATGAAGAAAATGAAGAAGAGAATGGAAAAAATGATGGTGATTACGTACCAAAAGAGGATGAAGAAGAAGGTATTATTTATATTGTAATAACAAACATGTTTTCATATTTTGTTTATTTTAGAAATGGACACGTATAAGAAGTTGAAGGAATGCACAATTGTTATAAAAAGATGCTCAAATGAAGTAATACAGAAGGTTGAAAAGAAAGAGGACAATTTTACAAAGTTTATAAAGTTGATGTTTCCAGAAGAACTGAAGACTGGAAGAATATTGATGGATGATGTGAGAAGAAAATGTAACAAGATTACATTAGCGAAGTTTGGTGGAGAAAAAAGAGTTTATGACAAATTTAGGACGGTGTTGAAAATTGTAAAAAAAATAATCTATGATCTCATGTTTTTTTACTTATTTTTTTATTTTATAAATTTTTATTTTAAATCAATAAAGTGTTTTTACCGGTTTTAAACTTTTTTTATTTCACTAAAATATATTACAAAATATTTTTCCCAAGGGGGGGACCCTTGGAAAATTTTAGCCGAGTTAGTTTTTTGCCTATTGAAGTCCAATAGAGACATAAAGTCATAAATTTTTAATTAAAAGAGATATTCAAATATATAATAATTAAATAATCTCTAAATTCAATTATACTTTTATTATTAATTCTATTTTTAGTTAGGATTTTTTCAATATTATAATGATTTTCTAAACTATTCAAATATTTCTTTATTTTAGGTTGGGATAGGACAACTGTTGCGTTTTAGTATTGTAGAACTAGAATTACTGGCTATCCTCATTGGAACTTGGCTCAAACCCCCAAAAATCATAAGATCAGACTCTATGACCGCAATCTCAATAATTAAAAATTGCGGAGGGGATTCACCTCGGGCACTAGCCATGATCATAGCCCTGCTCATAATTCTTCCTTCTTCCAACTACGTACGAACATACATCACATTTGTACGTAAAAAAATCCAGCAGACCTCCCATCCAGGACCGAGGTTCAGGGAGGATCGCAATTAATTCTCAGTGAACTTCGTCTAAGGACGCAAAGCAAAATAGGGTAAAAAATTATACCGCTCTGGAATAAACTCTCAAAATATTTTTTACTCTCGCTACACCGTTCCCACCCAATAACACCCACCCAATATTAAAAAATAAAATCTAAACGCTATTGTTTTTTTTTCTTCACAATGAAATGGAATTTTTGCAAGAAATACATCAACCAAATACGATTGGAAGACACATATCCCAAAGTAAAAGGCTCCACCAATGGAACTATACCTTCTTCACAACAAAGCACGAAGAAGCACTCATCCAAACACAGCCACTACAAATGGAATATCAAACTTCTCTTCCTCTATGTTAAATGTATATACCTATAACTTGTCTAAAAAATTCTTGAAGAAAAAAAAAATGTTTGAG
This sequence comes from Nectonema munidae, assembly GCA_030549495.1. NCBI lineage: Eukaryota > Metazoa > Nematomorpha > Nectonematoida > Nectonematidae > Nectonema > Nectonema munidae. The sequence continues at coordinate 30,952 of JAUIRK010000108.1, forward strand.
TGTGTGAGCATGTTAAGCAATGGACAGAATCAGATCGAGAATAGGTTAAGAGCATTCGGCAATATTAGTTCGTATTACGATTTGACCTGTGGCACGCATGCTTGGCCACAAGTTCGTGCTGTTCTGTGTACGATCGGGGTTGGAATATCTAGCCCAAGCAAGAAAAATATAGAAGAATTTGTACGCTACAAAAATGAAGATCTGCCGACTGTGCGTCTTCAATCAGGGGCAGACTTTGCGCTTAGTTGGGAAATGGGATTCTCTTTTAGTTTGTACAACTTCGTTCCCTTGTATAGCTGCGACTTTGCTGGAATGGTGATAAGAGGGCCGACTTGGGTAGGGCACGATATAGTTATCCAATCTAATATGGAACATAACGCTAGCGAGCACAGTATTGGTTTATCAATGTTGAAACTAAAACTGTTTTTGTATAGTAACGCATACACCCAGCTTAGATGGCGTACACTTAACATACCCAACGGTGGTCGCCATCGGGAACTCTGGCATAAGGCATTAGCCTGGAGAAATAGGCGTACGTTTGTGCGCGGTAGGTGTGTATCGCTAGACCCGCCTGTGCAGTGGGTGCTTGAAACAGCCAAACATGCATGGGATGGATATAATGGAGGCGGACTGCAAGGTGTATTGCGAGCCATACTTGGTAAAGCCTTACAAGAGATAGGCAGCGGCATAGATATAAAAAACTAGTATGCCACATGTTACTGTTTGTAAATAATTGTAAATATACTGATAAAAATGGTGTGGTGTACTTGTTTTTTCATATATGTGTATGAGTGTGCGTGGTTCGAATGTTGGGTTGCAAAGTATAATGCAAATTTTCGTTGAATGTGATTTGGATGTGCATCTATCGCGAATAATGTCTGTGGATGTTGATTTTTTACTATTATTATATGCTAATGTAGTTTGCAATATTACTTGTGCCTATAGAAAAATTTCGGATAAATACCACACTGACTCATTTCTTCCTCTAAGTAATATATTGTATCGTAACAGCCAACCATCATCTGTAACATCGCTAGCAATATCACTTGTTGCTGGTGCTTGGCAGTTTGATGTGCCTAGTGAAGGGCCCCGTAGCTTAGCCAGCTATGCACAGCTTCACAATTCAAGTAGTTTCTACGACACTCACAAGATAGTGGCAGCTATCGAGCAGAAAAAAACACAACGAGCAGCCGATGCATTGCACGGCTAAACATGGTGCTGGATCGAACTTCTTTACCCCTAGAAGATGTCTTTCGGCCGCGCCACCGACGTGATAATGATGATAATTCTTCTATTATTTTAGCAACAGGTCGCCATGCTGATGGGAGTTCTAGGCATGTTGCATCAAACGTAGTCGTGGACAACTGTGCGCGAGGCACAGCATATACGCGTTTTCTTACTTATAATTTGGCTAGCAGTGCGCATCTGTTGAGCCGCGGTACGGTTGGGCTGTATATATCGCTTTTTCCTTTTAAAAAAAGCTGAGGCAGAAATTGACAAGAAAAAGAAGGAAAAAAATCTTCTTTTTCTTGTCAATTTCTGCCGCAACTGCCAACATCGTTATAATGTCTTTACCTCCTCAAGTCTCAGCACCCGAGGACTCGCAAACAGTAACGCCAACACGCTTTGCAAATGTAACCCAACGCCGTCCACTCTCTCAGGACCGGGAGCACCTTGATCCAATGCTGCTCTTCGGCCTCTCGGACCAACTAGCTAACTTAACAGGCCGATTGGAGAGAATGGAGGTTTTGCCACCATCGACCCCGTCGACGCCTGCAGGAAACTTATTCGGAAGGATCGCTCAACCGCCTCCACCTCCTGTCTCTCTGCCTCCAATCCCTGAAGCACCAACTCCTCCTCAACCGACTCTAGTTCCGCAACCCTTCACGCAACAATATGGATATCCCCAGCCCTCTTTCCTACCAGCTGGGTATGGCACGATAGATCATGGGCATTTACAACACCCCACCTGTGGAACTTGCAAGACAGAGGATTAGGATCATCGAAAGTATGGCCCCTCGCAAGGAGCTCCATACAAAGGATGAAGTCCTCCTCTGCTACTTATCATTGGTCAAGGAGACCTTGGAATCCTTGACAATGGAAAGCCTCTCAACTCTGCAAGATTCCCTACGAATAAATATAGTGGCGCACCCCCTCACGCTCCTCCTGCCTCCTTTCGTGGGTCAGGAACCGAACGCCCATCACGGCCCCGTGGTGGAAAGAAGTAGACGCCTGGTGAAAAGGCTTTTTGGAGGCCAGCCTCCTGCTCAATACCCCCAGCGGATTAGGGCTACTCGGGTCGGCCCGGGTAGTGCCGCCTGCGCTCTCAGCGCATGGAAGCGCCCCATTACAAGTATTCTCTCTTTAGCGGCTTGCCCACCATCTTCACGACCGGGGGACTTTTGCCCCCTTTTAGGGAAGAGCGGGCACATGCCAGGGTAGATCCACTTATCCAGACCACCCTATCCTTCTCAGGAAGGGAGGACCGGGTCCCCACCAGTGTAGAAACAGGGATCAATTTCCTCCTTCGGAACTTACCTCGGCGAGAACCCCCACCAGAGGACCCAAATAGTTCACTCTTTTCCTTCACCAGTGAAGTTGGAGCGGTTATCGAGGTGACCCTCCCCTTTCCAACCGTTCAGGACGTGGAAGATGTTTTAGGACCTCCTTCCCCCGACTTCGGGCCGTATCTCACCAACAAAGATAACCCAATTCTTTTCATCGTATGAGTATCAATCAAAAGATATATTTTTATTCAAAATAAATAAGTTTTTCATTTTTAAAACGAATTTTGTCCGATCAAAGGACATCGATGATTAATCAAAGAAAGCGTAACTTCATAATTTTGGCATACTTGAGGGAATACATAAAAATATTAACTATAATAATTGAAAGTAGGCTTCAATTATTTAAAACTATGTTTTCATTATTGTACAAGAATTCAGTTTTCATGAATGTGTGTTTTTAGAGATTGATAAATTTGTTTGAATTTGAGATCAAATAAAATATGAAGTTATATTTTAATGTTTCAGCTTTGATTCATTTTTAAAAATTTTCTCCAATTAAAGGATCAAGAAGGTATAATCTTAAAATTGTGCCCCCCCCCCTCCCGCCTATCAAATTTTTTCTGTCTACGCCACAGCCCAGCACTAATAGAGTTAAAAAGATATTAAAAAAATATGATAGAAAAAGAGGCCTGATTTTGAGGAAATACTACAATTGCACGTTTCAAGCCAGAGTTATCGCTAGTGGGCTGTGGATGTAGGTAGAACGAGGAATTATCTAAGCACTATCGGATTTTTCAAAATGCTCGCGAAATGTTTCCAGTGGATGAAGTTGTTTGGTTAAAAAAAGAATAAAAAAGTTTTGTTTGTTTGTTGTTGTTGAAAAAAAAATTTTAATATTTATTATTATTAAAACATGATTTGTTTTATAAAGATGATTGTCATTTAACATTAAATATTATTAGGGATTTTAATAAAATAAATAAGATAAGTTTTATAAATTTAATTTTTTATTACAAAGTGGTGATGTTTGTTACTTTCCTAGATGTGGTTTCGCCTAACTTTTTCCTAATGAGTTTTTGTAATCGATTGATAAGATTCTATGTCTCGGCGTCAGGGTGCGAAGTAATGAGGGATATGGGGGATTCGCCCCTCCTCCCTTCTCCCAATGACAGAACGATTCCCTTCCCCTTCCAGTCGCACATCTTACATGTAACAATTTTTAGTAACATCCATAAATAAGCGGTAATATTGCTCTATCTGTGCAGATGTGTTTTCATCGTTTCGATACTCGTATGCAACGCGTATCTTTTCATTCTGCTTACATTCTCAGTGTGCTCCATCTATAAGACAGTCAAGAAACATGACGATGAAAAATATTGAGAAGTTGTAATGAGACTGTTCTATCGAATTTCTTTCTACAATTCATTAAACACCAATGTGGAAGTGCGTATGTGAGTATTCATTATCCAGACTCTCGTATGCATTCCGTAACATTTTGCTTAGGTTCTCAGTGTGTGAAATTACATACATAAACTGTAAGTAAAATTATATACTGTGAATGGTAATCAAAGTCATTTTGTCATTCAGAGCTTATTGTTTTGTTGATTTATATGGTAGTTTTCCAACATTGTGAATGGTATTAACTGAAATGAAGCGACAAATGTCTTTATCTCATTTTTTTAAAATAAGGTTGCGGCTAAAAAGTCAGAGATGATAAAACTAAAATTATTAAACCGATCCCATCAAGTAGCTCTGAATATCCTCGAAATGACGATAGCGATGAACAAAGCAAAAGTACTGATATTTGCACATCAAAAGTAGTGAACGAACTGCCAATTGGGTTAACTGAGCCAACTTTATAAAACCTGGCAAAGTCGTCATCTATGGCTTACTATAAAAAATCAGAAACTTTTTTGTAAGGTGTGCAAAACTTTATGGTTCTTCCACCAAAGTATGCGTCCACTAGTTTATGTGTGGAAAAGCAATGGACTGAGATTAGTGTGCAAGGTGGAGGGGTTCAGGAGAGAGAGCGAAAAAAGCTACCTGATAAAGTTTCCGAGTACTCCAAATCCAAATCCTGTAAGTTTCTTATTGAAATCCTCAAATACAGAGAAAATGATTTAATCATGGCTTCTTTCAAAGAACAACGCTTGCAAGCTTCGAAGTTCGTGGAATCCAGGCACCAAGAAACTTTACGTGTGTATAGAAACTTCGTGCAAAAATATTATTATGTTTCTAGCAAAAGAAATGAAAGTTGAACTTATTGCCCATATTCAAAGTTGTGAATGCTTGAATTTTTCAATTATTATGGATGAATCAACTACTGTGAGCCTACTGTTTCAATAGGGGTCAGTCTTAATTTACTCACTGTAAAAGGAGATGTTCATAATATATTTTGGAAAATCTCAGAGTTGAACAACATGACAGCTGACGCTATTTTTCAGACACTATCTTTCGTGCCCTGTTATCAAAATACTCAATAATAAACTTTTAGCCATTGGATCTGATGGCGCATCTGTGATGAATAGACAAAAAGGCGGTATCATCAAAAAGTTTTCTGAACTTATTGGTGTTCCTTATTTGACATCTTTTCATTGTGTCGCTCACAGAGTTGAGCGCACTGTGCATGGGACTACAAAAAGTGTCACACAGGTAAATCACTTTACCATATTTTTAGACAAACTCTACTCAACATTTTTACGCTCTCCCAAAAAATCAGCGCTTGTTGGAGGGTGTCACCACTGACTTGGAGTGGACACTCCAGAAAGTCAGTAAGGTATTTAATGTTAGGTGGTGCTTTTCTTCATTCTCAGCTGTTGACAGTCTATTTAATAATTAACTTATATAATATAATTATAATAGTCAAAATCTAATTCACGGCCATATTTGGCTATTGATTTTTTCTATAATGATAATCTTGAAAAAGATAATATAGCTCTTCATGTGAATATATATTATAAATATTAACATATATACACATTGTTTTCTCCACTTAATTATTTTTGTGAACTCTCTTTTTTATAATAAAATTCTCTCTCTCTATTTAACAGGCTCAAGGTAATTTGAGGCTCAACAAAGTGATTTTCGAAGAATTTTCAATTAAACTTTTTTATGTTAAAATAAAGATTAAAATTGTTGTATTATAAATTAAAATTCTTTCTATCGAGTAAATAGGCCATTCAATAATTTAGCTTAACTTTTGTAGTTTCAGTGTTTTACATGACCCATATTGATAAGAATTCTCACTGAAACTTTTTTTATCTATAGAACGTATGGTATCCATCTCAAAATGTAGGCAGTGTAGTAGCATGTAGTTTTAGACATGCAAACCAGCACGTGACTTTTATTTGAGGTTTTGATTTTTTTTGTAGAAGTAGACCTCATCTGGCGTTCCTTACAACGTTTTTGTGTTTCTATGTGAGGGGTGACTCCACACAGTAGAGCATCCCCCCTCCCCAATAAAAATTTTCTATTTCTCACCCTGCTCGGCGTCCCTAGTGTGAATGTATGTTCTATAGAGAGATCGTTTTTTCTTGATAAATAATAGGACATTCTTCAGAATTAGATTTTCATATTTTTAACTCCCTTTAAGGGAATTGCCTCTCGTGCCGCAGATAGATTTGCATCGTTGACATTGTCCGCATGTTCCTTAGGGGGTTTTACTCCTTTGAACCTCATGACCCGCGGTGCTGAACTATTTAGTAGCGACCTAAACCTATCCCAGTTGGCTTGGCTGAAGACTCACCTCTTCACTAAATTCCCCTTATCAGCCGTGAATTGTGGACCTAAAGATATTGTAACCTAGAAAGGCCTATGGTCAGATACAAAGGAATCCTGGATAACTGCTATTGAGGTTATTACTGTTCTTAGATTAAAAGACATATTGCAAGGTATAATGCATGAAGGCATACGATTCCTCTACCAATTTGAGTAAGATTGTACCAACTAAGCTATTTGTTTCACTAAACAGTCTAGTGAGTGATTGTTTAGGTGGGCGTGACTTTTTACAAAAACTTACCCAAACTCTTTTCAAAATGTAAAAATAAATGAACTGTTTAATTATTTTGAAAGATTAGAGCGTTTTTCGTATTTTTTCCTATTATTTTTCAGCTCTTAAGTGAAATATAAGTTTTTATATGCCACTTTTGGATTTTTCACTTATATTTAAGCCATTTTGGAAAGCAATATTTTGAAATAATTTTTGGACAAAAAAAATTATGGAGCATATTTTGCTCCAAAAGAGTTTGGGTAAGTTTGGGTAAAAAGTCACATCTAGCTAGTTGTATCAAACCAGTACAGCTAAATGTCCAGCTCGACCAAGATCAAGCTTCAGGGCCATCGAGAGTCCACAGTCACTTATCGAGAAACTGGAAAACTTTAACTCCTCTCGCATCCACATCGCTAGACCTCGAAAGTGACTTATTCCAGGATGCACAAATCTTACTATTTGGAAGAAGAAGGTGCGGCTGTTGATATTGTAGTTGTAGCTTTTACCTTATTTTTAAGAGGAGGAGGATTTGGCTTCTTTGGATCCGCCCCTTCAACTTTTGGAGTATCCTTTGCCTTAAGGGAGGTAACTTTAGCTCTCCTTCACTTTACTCATCTTCTTCTTCATCTCTAACCTCTATGCAAGCTGTGAAATGTGCGAGGAGCGCGAAGTATGTATGAGCGTTATTTAACGATCTTATGAGACTAAGCGTACGGAATAGTAAGAGAGAAACAGAAAAAAAATCGAGTGAAGAGTGAGTTTTCTAAAAATCAAAAGTGACAAAGCGGAAGCCAAAAGCGAAAAAGTGACATACTTCTGGTGTCCATTTTTACTTGGCTTAAAAAATCCCTAAAACATTATCTCAAAACATTTTGTAAAAACTATAACCCTAACAATATTGAACACTACTTCAATATGAAAAATAGATATATGGTAGAATTAAATTCTGCAAAAAAAGAATCTTGGAAAAAATTCTGCTCCTCCACCCTTAAAAATCCATGGAACGTGATTAATTCAGTCCGCAAAAATCGCAAAGCATATTCTTAACTCAATCCACTACTACACACAATTTCCAACAACCCATTAATCAACGCATCCTTTCTTTCAACCCTCTTCACTCAGGATTCTCATACATCCGATAATATAGTAAACCACTCTATACGTAAACATGTCTCCTCATTCTCCTCCCTAAACTCATCCAAACATTTCCTCTAGTAAATCTAACTGAATTAGCCTCTGCTATAAAGAGTCTAAATCTTAAGTCACCTCCAAGCCTTGATCTTATAACCACAAAGCCTAACATAAAGTTTACCAACTTCATTCGGCTTGACTTTTTACCCAAACTCTTTTCAAAAATTGCTTCTGGATAAAAAAAAAGCAAAATAAAAATAAATAGGCTCTAAGTAAAAGATAAAAAACAAAAATTATTATAAAATTTAAGATATAATTTTTTTAAAGTTTTTTTCTTAGAAATAAAAACTGAATCGGTTTATCTTTAGTATTTTTTATCAATAATATTTTTGAGACTTCACATTTTTTCCGGCGTGTCTTTTTACCCCAATTTACCCCAACCTATGCCAATCTACCCCTAACTACCTCAATCTACTTCAATTTAATCAGAAAAGTTAAATAAAAAAGAAAATAAGATAAAATAGCAGTTTTATATTAAATTAAATAGCAATTATATTAAATTTAATAATTTAAATTTTAAATAAACTTAAATAAATTTAAATAAATATTATAATATTTATTTAAAATTTTAATTTAAAAAAAATAAAAAATAATTAAAATTTTTAAATTAATAAATTTAATAATTTATTTTAATATTAAATAGCAGTTTAATATTAAATGCTTACTTATATTTCTATATACAATATATATATATATAATATTTGTTTCTATATATATATATATATAGAAGAAGAAGAAGAAGAAGAAGAATTTATTTCGCATAACAAAGAAAACAATAATAATATTGATGTCATTTCATCATTATAAAATATGAAGAAAAGATGTATTACAAATTTCACGTTAAAATGGAAGGAAACTCAAAAGGTCATTTCAAGCCGCTGGTATGAGTATCCTAATAGAATTCATTTTATCCAGAACAAATATAGAAAAGTTAACAATATATGTAAAAAATGTATTTGAAAATAGTTTATATAATAATCATAAAATAAATAATTACATCATAGAAAAGAATGGCAAATAAATAACTAAATAGTAAAAAAAGAAAGAAAAAAACATCACAAAGAAGGAAAGATTATACAAATGCTACGAATCATATATGAAGACAGGGTTTGATAAATATTTATGTATAATTATGGAGAAAATTATTCAGAATACTCAAGATGAGGGTATATATATACTATAAATAGGGGTTAGTGTTACTAGGTTGAACATAAGAAACAATCCTTAATTATACAATTCATTTCATATTTACTTATAAAGTATTCTTTTATTTTATGTTTAAAATTATAAGACGAAGTACAAATGAGTTCCGAGTTATATAAAAATTCATTCCAAAAGCATATTACTCTATATTTTAAATACCTTTTAGAAGTTGGAAGCCTAAAATATGGGATTACAAATTTAGTTGGAAACCGCAGCGAGTGATGTGGATTTTTATATATTGAGGAAATCGAATCATTGAAAATTATAGGAAGCATATTATGATTGTATTTCTATATCCGTTTTTGACTTTAACATGATATCTATTTATTCTTGGAATATCTTTCAAGAGACATTAAAAAAATAAATAAAAAATAAAAAATAACAATGTCTCGTCATTATTTGTACTCTTTTCCTAATGCGTTCTTTTCATGATGATATCGTTTTTTTCAATGTTATATTTATACAGTTTTTATTATCTTTCAAAAATTGAAATAAGTAAAATTTGAAAAATCTTCGAAAGGTTGAATTTCTTTTCCGTTTTTGACTTTAAATGATATCTATTTATTCTTGGAATATCTTTCAAGAGACATTAAAAAAATATAAAAAATAAAAAATAACAATGTCTCGCATTTTTGTATTCTTTCCTAATGCGTTCTTTTTGATGATATCGTTTTTTTCAATGTTATATTTATACAGTTTTTATTATCTTTAGAAGAAAATTGAAATAGCCTAAATATATGACAAAACCATGAACACTTATTTTCATTTTTTGACTTTAAATGATATCTTATTTATTCTCTAGAATATCTTTCACAGATGAATTAAAAAAATAAATAAAAATTAAAAAATAACAATGTCTCGTCATTTTTTGTATTCTTTTCCTAATGCGTTCTTTTCATGATGATATCGTTTTTTTCAATGTTATATTTATACAGTTTTTATTATCTTTCAAAAATTGAAATAGCCTAAATTTGAAAAATCTTTGCAAGGTTGAATTTCTTTTCCGTTTTTGACTTTAAATGATATCTATTTATTCTTGGAATATCTTTCAAGAGACATTAAAAAAATAAATAAAAAAATAAAAAATAACAATGTCTCGTCATTATTTGTATTCTTTTCCTAATGCGTTCTTTTCATGATGATATCGTTTTTTTTCAATGTTATATTTATACAGTTTTTATTATCTTTCAAAAATTGAAATAACTTAAATTTGAAAAATCTTCGAAAGGTTGAATTTCTTTTCCGTTTTTGACTTTAAATGATATCTATTTATTCTTGGAATATCTTTCAAGAGACATTAAAAAAATAAATAAAAAAATAAAAAATAACAATGTCTCGTCATTATTTGTATTCTTTTCCTAATGCGTTCTTTTCATGATGATATCGTTTTTTTTCAATGTTATATTTATACAGTTTTTATTATCTTTCAAAAATTGAAATAGCCTAAATTTGAAAAATCTTTGCAAGGTTGAATTTCTTTTCCGTTTTTGACTTTAAATGATATCTATTTATTCTTGGAATATCTTTCAAGAGACATTAAAAAAATAAATAAAAAATAAAAAATAACAATGTCTCGTCATTATTTGTACTCTTTTCCTAATGCGTTCTTTCATGATGATATCGTTTTTTTCAATGTTATATTTATACAGTTTTTATTATCTTTCAAAAATTGAAATAACTTAAATTTGAAAAATCTTCGAAAGGTTGAATTTCTTTTCCGTTTTTGACTTTAAATGATATCTATTTATTCTTGGAATATCTTTCAAGAGACATTAAAAAAATAAATAAAAAATAAAAAATAACAATGTCTCGTCATTATTTGTATTCTTTTCCTAATGCGTTCTTTTCATGATGATATCGTTTTTTTTTCAATGTTATATTTATACAGTTTTTATTATCTTTCAAAAATTGAAATAGCCTAAATTTGAAAAATCTTCGAAAGGTTGAATTTCTTTTCCGTTTTTGACTTTAAATGATATCTATTTATTCTTGGAATATCTTTCAAGAGACATTAAAAAAATAAATAAAAAAATAAAAAATAACAATGTCTCGTCATTATTTGTATTCTTTTCCTAATGCGTTCTTTTCATGATGATATCGTTTTTTTTCAATGTTATATTTATACAGTTTTTATTATCTTTCAAAAATTGAAATAGCCTAAATTTGAAAAATCTTTGCAAGGTTGAATTTCTTTTCCGTTTTTGACTTTAAATGATATCTATTTATTCTTGGAATATCTTTCAAGAGACATTAAAAAAATAAATAAAAAAATAAAAAATAACAATGTCTCGTCATTATTTGTATTCTTTTCCTAATGCGTTCTTTTCATGATGATATCGTTTTTTTTCAATGTTATATTTATACAGTTTTTATTATCTTTCAAAAATTGAAATAGCCTAAATTTGAAAAATCTTCGAAAGGTTGAATTTCTTTTCCGTTTTTGACTTTAAATGATATCTATTTATTCTTGGAATATCTTTCAAGAGACATTAAAAAAATAAATAAAAAAATAAAAAATAACAATGTCTCGTCATTATTTGTATTCTTTTCCTAATGCGTTCTTTTCATGATGATATCGTTTTTTTTCAATGTTATATTTATACAGTTTTTATTATCTTTCAAAAATTGAAATAGCCTAAATTTGAAAAATCTTTGCAAGGTTGAATTTCTTTTCCGTTTTTGACTTTAAATGATATCTATTTATTCTTGGAATATCTTTCAAGAGACATTAAAAAAATAAATAAAAAAATAAAAAATAACAATGTCTCGTCATTATTTGTATTCTTTTCCTAATGCGTTCTTTTCATGATGATATCGTTTTTTTTCAATGTTATATTTATACAGTTTTTATTATCTTTCAAAAATTGAAATAACTTAAATTTGAAAAATCTTTGCAAGGTTGAATTTCTTTTCCGTTTTTGACTTTAAATGATATCTATTTATTCTTGGAATATCTTTCAAGAGACATTAAAAAAATAAATAAAAAAATAAAAAATAACAATGTCTCGTCATTATTTGTATTCTTTTCCTAATGCGTTCTTTTCATGATGATATCGTTTTTTTTCAATGTTATATTTATACAGTTTTTATTATCTTTCAAAAATTGAAATAGCCTAAATTTGAAAAATCTTTGCAAGGTTGAATTTCTTTTCCGTTTTTGACTTTAAATGATATCTATTTATTCTTGGAATATCTTTCAAGAGACATTAAAAAAATAAATAAAAAAATAAAAAATAACAATGTCTCGTCATTATTTGTATTCTTTTCCTAATGCGTTCTTTTCATGATGATATCGTTTTTTTTCAATGTTATATTTATACAGTTTTTATTATCTTTCAAAAATTGAAATAGCCTAAATTTGAAAAATCTTTGCAAGGTTGAATTTCTTTTCCGTTTTTAATGATATCTATTTATTCTTTGAATATCTTTCAAGAGACATTAAAAAAATAAATAAAAAAATAAAAAATAACAATGTCTCGTCATTATTTGTACTCTTTTCCTAATGCGTTCTTTTCATGATGATATCGTATAAATTCATTATTCTTACTCAATGCGTTCTAATCTTCGAAAGGTTGAATTTCTTTTCCGTTTTTGACTTTAAATGATATCTATTTATTCCTGGAATATCTTTCAAGAGACATTAAAAAAATAAATAAAAAAATAAAAAATAACAATGTCTCGTCATTATTTGTATTCTTTTCCTAATGCGTTCTTTTCATGATGATATCGTTTTTTTTCAATGTTATATTTATACAGTTTTTATTATCTTTCAAAAATTGAAATAGCCTAAATTTGAAAAATCTTTGCAAGGTTGAATTTCTTTTCCGTTTTTGACTTTAAATGATATCTATTTATTCTTGGAATATCTTTCAAGAGACATTAAAAAAATAAATAAAAAAATAAAAAATAACAATGTCTCGTCATTATTTGTATTCTTTTCCTAATGCGTTCTTTTCATGATGATATCGTTTTTTTTTCAATGTTATATTTATACAGTTTTTATTATCTTTCAAAAATTGAAATAGCCTAAATTTGAAAAATCTTTGCAAGGTTGAATTTCTTTTCCGTTTTTGACTTTAAATGATATCTATTTATTCTTGGAATATCTTTCAAGAGACATTAAAAAAATAAATAAAAAAATAAAAAATAACAATGTCTCGTCATTATTTGTATTCTTTTCCTAATGCGTTCTTTTCATGATGATATCGTTTTTTTTCAATGTTATATTTATACAGTTTTTATTATCTTTCAAAAATTGAAATAGCCTAAATTTGAAAAATCTTTGCAAGGTTGAATTTCTTTTCCGTTTTTGACTTTAAATGATATCTATTTATTCTTGGAATATCTTTCAAGAGACATTAAAAAAATAAATAAAAAAATAAAAAATAACAATGTCTCGTCATTATTTGTATTCTTTTCCTAATGCGTTCTTTTCATGATGATATCGTTTTTTTTCAATGTTATATTTATACAGTTTTTATTATCTTTCAAAAATTGAAATAGCCTAAATTTGAAAAATCTTTGCAAGGTTGAATTTCTTTTCCGTTTTTGACTTTAAATGATATCTATTTATTCTTGGAATATCTTTCAAGAGACATTAAAAAAATAAATAAAAAAATAAAAAATAACAATGTCTCGTCATTATTTGTATTCTTTTCCTAATGCGTTCTTTTCATGATGATATCGTTTTTTTTCAATGTTATATTTATACAGTTTTTATTATCTTTCAAAAATTGAAATAGCCTAAATTTGAAAAATCTTTGCAAGGTTGAATTTCTTTTCCGTTTTTGACTTTAAATGATATCTATTTATTCTTGGAATATCTTTCAAGAGACATTAAAAAAATAAATAAAAAAATAAAAAATAACAATGTCTCGTCATTATTTGTATTCTTTTTCCTAATGCGTTCTTTTCATGATGATATCGTTTTTTTTCAATGTTATATTTATACAGTTTTTATTATCTTTCAAAAATTGAAATAGCCTAAATTTGAAAAATCTTTGCAAGGTTGAATTTCTTTTCCGTTTTTGACTTTAAATGATATCTATTTATTCTTGGAATATCTTTCAAGAGACATTAAAAAAATAAATAAAAAAATAAAAAATAACAATGTCTCGTCATTATTTGTATTCTTTTCCTAATGCGTTCTTTTCATGATGATATCGTTTTTTTTCAATGTTATATTTATACAGTTTTTATTATCTTTCAAAAATTGAAATAGCCTAAATTTGAAAAATCTTTGCAAGGTTGAATTTCTTTTCCGTTTTTGACTTTAAATGATATCTATTTATTCTTTGAATATCTTTCAAGAGACATTAAAAAAATAAATAAAAAAATAAAAAATAACAATGTCTCGTCATTATTTGTATTCTTTTCCTAATGCGTTCTTTTCATGATGATATCGTTTTTTTTCAATGTTATATTTATACAGTTTTTATTATCTTTCAAAAATTGAAATAGCCTAAATTTGAAAAATCTTTGCAAGGTTGAATTTCTTTTCCGTTTTTGACTTTAAATGATATCTATTTATTCTTGGAATATCTTTCAAGAGACATTAAAAAAATAAATAAAAAAATAAAAAATAACAATGTCTCGTCATTATTTGTATTCTTTTCCTAATGCGTTCTTTTCATGATGATATCGTTTTTTTTCAATGTTATATTTATACAGTTTTTATTATCTTTCAAAAATTGAAATAGCCTAAATTTGAAAAATCTTTGCAAGGTTGAATTTCTTTTCCGTTTTTGACTTTAAATGATATCTATTTATTCTTTGAATATCTTTCAAGAGACATTAAAAAAATAAATAAAAAAATAAAAAATAACAATGTCTCGTCATTATTTGTATTCTTTTCCTAATGCGTTCTTTTCATGATGATATCGTTTTTTTTCAATGTTATATTTATACAGTTTTTATTATCTTTCAAAAATTGAAATAGCCTAAATTTGAAAAATCTTTGCAAGGTTGAATTTCTTTTCCGTTTTTGACTTTAAATGATATCTATTTATTCTTGGAATATCTTTCAAGAGACATTAAAAAAATAAATAAAAAAATAAAAAATAACAATGTCTCGTCATTATTTGTATTCTTTTCCTAATGCGTTTTTTTTCAATGTTATATTTATACAGTTTTTATTATCTTTCAAAAATTGAAATAGCCTAAATTTGAAAAATCTTTGCAAGGTTCTTTTTCGTTTTTGACTTTAAATGATATCTATTTATTCTTTGAATATCTTTCAAGAGACATTAAAAAAATAAATAAAAAAATAAAAAATAACAATGTCTCGTCATTATTTGTACTCTTTTCCTAATGCGTTCTTTTCATGATGATATCGTTTTTTTTTCAATGTTATATTTATACAGTTTTTATTATCTTTCAAAAATTGAAATAGCCTAAATTTGAAAAATCTTTGCAAGGTTGAATTTCTTTTCCGTTTTTGACTTTAAATGATATCTATTTATTCTTTGAAATAAAAAATAACAATGTCTCGTCATTATTTGTATTCTTTTCCTAATGCGTTCTTTTCATGATGATATCGTTTTTTTTCAATGTTATATTTATACAGTTTTTATTATCTTTCAAAAATTGAAATAGCCTAAATTTGAAAAATCTTTGCAAGGTTGAATTTCTTTTCCGTTTTTGACTTTAAATGATATCTATTTATTCTTGGAATATCTTTCAAGAGACATTAAAAAAATAAATAAAAAAATAAAAAATAACAATGTCTCGTCATTATTTGTATTCTTTTCCTAATGCGTTCTTTTCATGATGATATCGTTTTTTTTCAATGTTATATTTATACAGTTTTTATTATCTTTCAAAAATTGAAATAGCCTAAATTTGAAAAATCTTTGCAAGGTTGAATTTCTTTTCCGTTTTTGACTTTAAATGATATCTATTTATTCTTGGAATATCTTTCAAGAGACATTAAAAAAATAAATAAAAAAATAAAAAATAACAATGTCTCGTCATTTTTTGTATTCTTTTCCTAATGCGTTCTTTTCATGATGATATCGTTTTTTTTCAATGTTATATTTATACAGTTTTTATTATCTTTCAAAAATTGAAATAGCCTAAATTTGAAAAATCTTTGCAAGGTTGAATTTCTTTTCCGTTTTTGACTTTAAATGATATCTATTTATTCTTGGAATATCTTTCAAGAGACATTAAAAAAATAAATAAAAAAATAAAAAATAACAATGTCTCGTCATTATTTGTATTCTTTTCCTAATGCGTTCTTTTCATGATGATATCGTTTTTTTTCAATGTTATATTTATACAGTTTTTATTATCTTTCAAAAATTGAAATAGCCTAAATTTGAAAAATCTTTGCAAGGTTGAATTTCTTTTCCGTTTTTGACTTTAAAT
The DNA here is from genome assembly GCA_030549495.1 of Nectonema munidae. Classification (NCBI taxonomy): domain Eukaryota; kingdom Metazoa; phylum Nematomorpha; class Nectonematoida; family Nectonematidae; genus Nectonema; species Nectonema munidae. The sequence continues at coordinate 47,209 of JAUIRK010000108.1, forward strand.
GATATCTATTTATTCTTGGAATATCTTTCAAGAGACATTAAAAAAATAAATAAAAAAATAAAAAATAACAATGTCTCGTCATTTTTTGTATTCTTTTCCTAATGCGTTCTTTTCATGATGATATCGTTTTTTTTCAATGTTATATTTATACAGTTTTTATTATCTTTCAAAAATTGAAATAGCCTAAATTTGAAAAATCTTTGCAAGGTTGAATTTCTTTTCCGTTTTTGACTTTAAATGATATCTATTTATTCTTGGAATATCTTTCAAGAGACATTAAAAAAATAAATAAAAAAATAAAAAATAACAATGTCTCGTCATTATTTGTACTCTTTTCCTAATGCGTTCTTTTCATGATGATATCGTTTTTTTTCAATGTTATATTTATACAGTTTTTATTATCTTTCAAAAATTGAAATAGCCTAAATTTGAAAAATCTTTGCAAGGTTGAATTTCTTTTCCGTTTTTGACTTTAAATGATATCTATTTATTCTTGGAATATCTTTCAAGAGACATTAAAAAAATAAATAAAAAAATAAAAAATAACAATGTCTCGTCATTATTTGTATTCTTTTCCTAATGCGTTCTTTTCATGATGATATCGTTTTTTTTCAATGTTATATTTATACAGTTTTTATTATCTTTCAAAAATTGAAATAGCCTAAATTTGAAAAATCTTTGCAAGGTTGAATTTCTTTTCCGTTTTTGACTTTAAATGATATCTATTTATTCTTGGAATATCTTTCAAGAGACATTAAAAAAATAAAAAAAAAATAAAAAATAACAATGTCTCGTCATTATTTGTATTCTTTTCCTAATGCGTTCTTTTCATGATGATATCGTTTTTTTTCAATGTTATATTTATACAGTTTTTATTATCTTTCAAAAATTGAAATAGCCTAAATTTGAAAAATCTTTGCAAGGTTGAATTTCTTTTCCGTTTTTGACTTTAAATGATATCTATTTATTCTTGGAATATCTTTCAAGAGACATTAAAAAAATAAATAAAAAAATAAAAAATAACAATGTCTCGTCATTATTTGTACTCTTTTCCTAATGCGTTCTTTTCATGATGATATCGTTTTTTTTTCAATGTTATATTTATACAGTTTTTATTATCTTTCAAAAATTGAAATAGCCTAAATTTGAAAAATCTTTGCAAGGTTGAATTTCTTTTCCGTTTTTGACTTTAAATGATATCTATTTATTCTTGGAATATCTTTCAAGAGACATTAAAAAAATAAATAAAAAAATAAAAAATAACAATGTCTCGTCATTATTTGTATTCTTTTCCTAATGCGTTCTTTTCATGATGATATCGTTTTTTTTCAATGTTATATTTATACAGTTTTTATTATCTTTCAAAAATTGAAATAGCCTAAATTTGAAAAATCTTTGCAAGGTTGAATTTCTTTTCCGTTTTTGACTTTAAATGATATCTATTTATTCTTGGAATATCTTTCAAGAGACATTAAAAAAATAAATAAAAAAATAAATAAAAAAATAAAAAATAACAATGTCTCGTCATTTTTTGTATTCTTTTCCTAATGCGTTCTTTTCATGATGATATCGTTTTTTTTCAATGTTATATTTATACAGTTTTTATTATCTTTCAAAAATTGAAATAGCCTAAATTTGAAAAATCTTTGCAAGGTTGAATTTCTTTTCCGTTTTTGACTTTAAATGATATCTATTTATTCTTGGAATATCTTTCAAGAGACATTAAAAAAATAAATAAAAAAATAAAAAATAACAATGTCTCGTCATTATTTGTACTCTTTTCCTAATGTTTTTATTATCTTTCAAAAATTGAAATAGCCTAAATTTGAAAAATCTTTGCAAGGTTGAATTTCTTTTCCGTTTTTGACTTTAAATGATATCTATTTATTCTTGGAATATCTTTCAAGAGACATTAAAAAAATAAATAAAAAAATAAAAAATAACAATGTCTCGTCATTATTTGTATTCTTTTCCTAATGCGTTCTTTTCATGATGATATCGTTTTTTTTCAATGTTATATTTATACAGTTTTTATTATCTTTCAAAAATTGAAATAGCCTAAATTTGAAAAATCTTTGCAAGGTTGAATTTCTTTTCCGTTTTTGACTTTAAATGATATCTATTTATTCTTGGAATATCTTTCAAGAGACATTAAAAAAATAAATAAAAAAATAAAAAATAACAATGTCTCGTCATTTTTTGTATTCTTTTCCTAATGCGTTCTTTTCATGATGATATCGTTTTTTTTCAATGTTATATTTATACAGTTTTTATTATCTTTCAAAAATTGAAATAGCCTAAATTTGAAAAATCTTTGCAAGGTTGAATTTCTTTTCCGTTTTTGACTTTAAATGATATCTATTTATTCTTGGAATATCTTTCAAGAGACATTAAAAAAATAAATAAAAAAATAAAAAATAACAATGTCTCGTCATTATTTGTATTCTTTTCCTAATGCGTTCTTTTCATGATGATATCGTTTTTTTTCAATGTTATATTTATACAGTTTTTATTATCTTTCAAAAATTGAAATAGCCTAAATTTGAAAAATCTTTGCAAGGTTGAATTTCTTTTCCGTTTTTGACTTTAAATGATATCTATTTATTCTTGGAATATCTTTCAAGAGACATTAAAAAAATAAATAAAAAAATAAAAAATAACAATGTCTCGTCATTATTTGTATTCTTTTCCTAATGCGTTCTTTTCATGATGATATCGTTTTTTTTCAATGTTATATTTATACAGTTTTTATTATCTTTCAAAAATTGAAATAGCCTAAATTTGAAAAATCTTTGCAAGGTTGAATTTCTTTTCCGTTTTTGACTTTAAATGATATCTATTTATTCTTGGAATATCTTTCAAGAGACATTAAAAAAATAAATAAAAAAAATCGTTTTTTTTTCAATGTTATATAGGAACATAGAAAAGTTGTGTAATA
>JAUIRK010000109.1:0-12500 GCA_030549495.1 Nectonema munidae
ATAATATTTTATATTATAATCAGATGGAAAAATATAAAAAGTAAATGAAACATACACAAGAATCAGTTATATACATTTGCTACATGTGTAGCAATTTTTAATGGTGCATAATTTATCATATTCATTAATAAATTTTTTCTTTATTACATCTTGAAAACTCTCAATGATTTTTCAATACAAAATTCTACAAGAAAGTCATTCTAATGTTTGATTATCCTTATCCTTAAAGATTTTTTGGTGGAGAAAAGTTTTGTTTTTGTTAAAACTAAACTATTCATATTTCTAAGATAGAATTTTTGGACTTCACTATTAAACAGTTGAAAAAACTGGGTAACAAGTTTTTTAAAAAAAGTTTATATGTGAAAATCGATAACAAAGGATCGAAAAATGTTCAAATCAAAAAATATTTATTCTTTTTAAATATATCGTTGGCTCCCCTTACTTTTAAAATAGAAAGATAAACCTAGTCTTTAATAATTAATTTTTATCAAATTATGCACATACGAAACTAAAAGTAAGGGGAGCCAACGATATATTTAAAAAGAATAAATATTTTTTGATTTGAACATTATTTTAGATTCTTTGATATTTAAAATCGTGCAAATTGCAAAGTATAGGTAATAACTTTTGTAGCATCGTATGAGGTAGCAAAATATGAACAGAAAGTTTCCTATTTTTTGATTTTTTAAAGAATATTTTTCGATTTTTTGATTACAAAATTTTATTTTGATTATTTGATAAAATATATTATTTAAAATCGTTAAAAAATTGCAAAAATATAGGTAATAACTTATCTAACATCCTCTCCCCGAAAGAGGTATATCAAATCTTACATCTAGCAAAATATGAACTGATAGGTTGGAGATTAATCATCGCGGTATATAGGTTGGAGATGAACCATCGTAGTATACAGGTATATAGGTAATAACTTATGTAGCATCGTCTCCCCGAATGAGGTATATCAAATCTTACATTTAGCAAAATGTGAACAGAAAGTTGAACATTATCTCCCTAGTCATTTGTAAATGGAATAGAAACCATCGTAGTATACAGGTTGGAGATGAATCACCGTAGTATACTGGTTAAAGATATAATATATATTTAAATATATATTTTAAATTTATTTATTAATTTTTGTCTAAAAATTTTATAAAAATAAAAAAAAACTTATACTAAATTAATATATTTAATGAGGGCGTGTAAAAACTTGTGAGGGCATGTGAGGGCATTTTTTCTCAACACCCTGTTAAGTATGATTTCAATAAAGTTGTTGCATGGGATGAAAATCCCAAGTTCAATTTGGTTATCAGTATTTTATAAGAAACGCTATCAAATGCCTTAGTATGGTCAATAAAAAAAGCCAAAGCCTCGAGTGATTTATCAATAAGTGTAAGAACTCTATCTAAGAAAAACGAATGCAGGTGAGTTGGCGAGTGCTTGGGACTAAATTATAAAGTAATTTCTCTAGTATCTTGTTGATCACTTTAAAAGATTTAAATTGAGTTATTAATGAGCAAGATTTCAATGGATTTTAATTGGAATAAAAAATTCCTAACGAGTTAGGGTTTAACTAAGATTTCGTTTTTAGTATTTAAAATGCACCCAATTACACTAATGTTTATAGCTGAGTACATACAAAATATAATCTAGACTTTACATATTGTTTTCCATGTGAACTTTTAAGTTGTACTTGTTAGTTTGCAAAAAAAAATTTTACATATCCAACTGGAAAAATCTTATTCACGGCCATATTTGGCTATTAATTTTTCCTATAATGATAATCTTAAAAAAGTTGATATAGTTCTTCATGTGAATATATATTATAAATATTAACATATATACACATTGTTTGCTCCACTTTATTACCTTTGTGAACTCTCTTTTTTTATAATAAAATTCTCTCTCTCTCTCTCATGAGCAACACATAAACTATCTACGTGTCACATTCAAATCAAATTAAAAAGTTAGACTTCACATTAAAAATATGTACAGGGAACTCTCACCAACCCTATTTTCTCTCAGAAAAGTAATCTTTTATAAGTGGGGTCTTCATCCAAAATTATCAAAATACATCTACAAAGTCTCTCATACTTCCAGTCATACACTATGGTTCACTCGTTTGGGAAGATCATTCAAATTTCAGAACTCACTAACTTATCTCAACAAAATACATTGTCTATGTTAACTCACAATTAGAAACGCATTTCACACTACTTCTACATTTAAATTTGAGCTTCTTCAATATACCCGTCCCTTTCTCTTAAACCTATACCTCCCCTTAATTCACTTTTTTCAATTACCTTTTTGAACAATATATGCAACAACTTGTTCACTACCAAATTTTACCACAACTACATCAATACTCCTTATTTCACGCTTCGAAAGCCACTCCTTACACAACTCATATATGGCACTACAAATGTTTAGCACTCAACTCTATCAAACACCAACGCAATTCAAATTCACATCACCAACTCTCAGTTTTTACTGAGGGCTCAAAATTACCTAAAAACGCAACCGCTGCCTACCCCTTTGTTAATCACAATACAAGTACATTCTTCTTCATACAACAAATGCACATGGACAATAACACCTCCCCATATGAAACTTGAAACATAGAACCTCCAACATCAGGCAACCACAACATTAATTTCTTAATCATCTTTACATCCAAAATAATTTTTTTCTCAGACTCACAAAACATAATCTTCTTCTTCTTTTTTGCCTACACCATATCCCCATGTTGGGACTCGGTGGCTGAGATCCGTTATCTACGTCGCTCCTTCACCCCATCTCTCCATCTTTTTCGTTGTCTCCCTCTGCTTCTTTTTCCACTCACTTTCTTTTCCATAGCTTGACGCACCACATCGTTTTGCTTCTTGCTTAAAATATACCCCTACCACCGCAGTTTACAACTCACAAAATATAATCAACGATTTACACCTCTATAGAAAAATATCCTTTTCAACACTAAGCCTAGTCTAAAATTAATTAATTTTAGCAATCATTTATAAATTAAACTATTTTATTGACCCCGCCCATTTCTCCTTTTTTGAGAACTTTTTGGTAAACCTCTAATCCGAATCCACATCCCGAACGTCAGAACATATCTCTACCCTCGACCTTCCTTTATCCACCTTTGAAACATTGAACAAATAAATGGCTTTTTAAACAACATAAATTTGCACTAAATACGAATTATAATTTTTCATTTTTTTATGGTCAAATTTTTATATGGAGGCTGTTTAAAATAATTTTAAGTAAATAATAAATCTCTCGTAATCACTAAAAAACTTTTTATTTTTTAATAACTTGGTATTTTATTAAGGTTTTTTAGATTATAGATCTGTTACTGTCTTTTTAAATTTATCAAATTCAGTTTATATTATTTTTTAAAACCTAAGTAGATTATATACGTTAGTCTTATTTTTACTAAGAGTAAGATATTATATAAATAGTGACTGATTATTTAGAAAATTATCACTATTGAAATAGCCATCTTAATTAAAATAAATAAGATATGATGGTTTTTTATATAAAAACTTATTTTGTTTTGATGGCATATTAAAAATGATTTATTAAGTGCTTTAGAAACTAAGTTTATTTATCAAGATAAATATAAGTGGTAAATATCAAAATGCGGACTAGTAATTTTTAAAGAAATGTCTACAAATTCTTTTATAATTCTATTTTTCTACTATATTAAACCCGTTCATTCTTATTTCTCTTACATAACAGCTATATGCTTAGCTTTATATCTTTTACTAGAAAAAAATAAAGGACAAGGGGCGTACAATTTTAGAAAAAATTTATCTAATATATAAAATTCATTGAGCTTTCATATTAATTTTCACATATAAATGTGCAAATAATTTTTTACAGAAAAATCTCAAGCTTTGCTGATTTCATCCAATTTTTTTATATAATGCACTTGGAAGACCTTTGATAATGTCAAGTGTCTGTGGCTTATTTTTTTTGAAATTAAAAAACAGTTTTCTATTTTATAAAGAATTTCTTTCAATTAATTAATGATATTTGAGAACTACTCATATATTCACACTTTTATATCAATGTGCTATCTATGTTTCTATAAAAATAATTTATGGGCTATATTTATCAAAGAAAGTATTTCTTTTTATTTATATTTTGACATCAAAATTCTATTTAATAAAATGTTTGCTGAAGAGATGTTTCATTTTTGCCAAGATCGTGCCTATTTTAACCCTTCGAAGACTAGAGTGTAATCGTTTGCTTTTTTCAATGGAATTTTATATACACAAAGCAGACAATTTTCATTTCATGCTACATCGCTGTCACATTCGTCTTCCAAGTGTTAAATGAGGTGACAAAAATAACATAAACAATTAAAAATGCATTTTTTACTAAAAAAGTTTTTTTTGAGTTTTCAATATTTTAAGTCATATTGCATCCTTATTTTTATATCCAATTTATAACAAGTAAGGCTTTTTTACTTATGTACTGAGGCAAAAGCGATTTTTCATTCTTATTTTTTACTTTCTATAGTTGTTTCCTGTTGTCTGTTTTATTCAATAAATTTGATATAAAAATAAACGAATGAAGTCTGGAATTAATTATTTTAATTTTTATATTTTGATAATTATCGAAGAAATCAATGATGCCTCCTTCTTTTTTATCATTTCTTTATTAGACCTATACAGGGGCGCACATCCTCAAAATTATTGGGGGGGGGAGGGGCGAAATTTTTTTCTTACAATTTTCAAAATTAGTGGTCTGGAAATACCATGGGAGATCAAATATTCAAGCAATTCTTTAAAATATAATGTATTCAGCGCATACCTAAAGTCCTAAATTTATAAGACTACTTTATATTTTTTTTACAAAATTGGTGAATTATACTATGCTTCATGTGAAAATATTTTAATTAAATTTGCATATCGAATATGGTGCGCAGAAAAAATACCCCTAATTAAAAAGTAGGAAAAATGCCCCCGAAAAAAATGCCCAATACAAAAAATTTCAAAAAATTATTAATTAAAATTTTTAAAAAAGATGTCAAATAAAGATTTTTTGTAAAAAAAAATAGTTAACTTCATCTAAAACATTTAAAATTTAATTAAAGTAAACTAAAAACTCAGCATACGACAATTTTTTAAATACAAAACAAATTTTTATAAAACAGCAAATATTTTTGGACTTTGTGTCAGGGGCGCACATCGGGGGGCGACATTCCCACAAATCTGCACCTTTGCTATTGTTTTTAAGAACTTTATAAAGAAAAAAACCCTATAGATTAAGAAATTTTAGAAATTTAGCCTTTCAAAACGGTACCAAATAAAAATATTTATATAATTTAAAAAAAATCAAAAATTAGGAGGCATTTTTTCCTACTTTTTAATTGTGGGCATTTTTTCCGGCGGCATTTTTATCTACAACCATCGAATATACACTAGTTTAAAAAAATCCAAAATTGTTAGGGGGTGGAATAGGGCATAGGCTTTTCATTTTAAAAATAAAGTAGTCTACCAGGCACATTACAGGAATTGATGAAAGGATGTTTGATTCATAGAAAAAACAAATAACTGAAGGCTAGATAGTTTTATGAGTGAATGTAGTCTAAAGGCAAAGAGTCTACTAGACACCATGCGATGTTTATATGAAAAAATGTGATTGATTCAGGGGCAAGTGTATAAAATGAAATTATAATTGTGCAAAGAAAAAATTAAGATCGCATTATTTCATTTTACTCAGCATCATTCAAAAATAGTTTAAAAGCTAAATTGATACAAGCCACAAAAAGTAAAATAACTTTTAACATTTTGCAATGATTTGCCTTTTATTATAACTTTTAAGGAAAAAAAATCTATCAGAAAAAGTTATAGAGCTTCAACAAAAACTAAAAAATTTTAGAGCATAATTTAAGTTTTTTGAAAACTAATTTGACGTATCCCCTACAGCAGTGGTTCCCAACCGGGGGTCCATGGACCCTAGGGGTCCATAGAAAAATTTCAAGGGGTCCATGGAAATTCTACTTCAAACTACTTATGCTGAATCTCCTTTAATATACTTCTATTTTCCAAATCAATATAAATATATATATTTAGAGCTTTTTTAAATAAATATTTTCTTCCCTTTTTTAAAGTTTCATATTTTGAATCTTTATATATCCTTTTTATTAGTTACAATATTTTTGAAAAATTTATATTTTAATTGGAAAAAATTTTTATTCACATTTTATATCAGGCTTTACGATTTCTCTGATTTCATATGAATAAGCATACGATTTAATCAGATGACTAGAATCATTTTTTGCATAAAAATCTTTGATTAATTTTGTTGGCTCAAACTATTCAGTTGTAGGTGTCCACAGGTAAAAAAGTGACTGGAAAAGGGGGAACGGGATAAAAAAAGGTTGGGAACCACTGCCCTACAGCTTACTCTATGGGTGACATGTCAGGTTGGTTGAGATGATGGACATAGCACAGAAGCCTCTGGATTCGATTCCTCATCGATACGAATTTGTTCATAGTTTGACATAAGCGGTACATCAGTGCCTGGTCAATGAAAATACATCCGCTGCACCTAACCTTTTACTCAAAATTGAAAAATTTGCTACATAACATAAGAGAGAAAGGAAACAAAATAAACTAATAAAGCAATTTTTACTATTTTAAAATGGAACCGTCTGTTCTTAGAATAATTTCAAAATAATAGGAGGCATAAAGAATTAGAGTTTATTTGATATTTTCAAATTTTTATAAGCAGCAAAAGCCAAAGTTAAAAAATTATTTAAACTAACGGTTGACAGACATTTCGCCCCATAGACAATTTGCCCCCTGACAAATTGTCTCATAGGCTATTAGTTTCATCTATCTTTGCTTCTTATATGTGTAAAATTATTTAAAAATTTTATATTCTTGTTTATTTTATCTCTATTAAATTATTTCAAATTAATCAATTTATCTCTTAATTTTTTGGAATTGTCAATGAAACAAAATGTCTTATGAAAATAATGGGGCGAATTGTCCATGGGACGAACTGTCTTATGAAAATAATGGGGCGAATTGTCCATGGGACGAACTGTCTTATGAGAATAATGGGGCGAAATGTCCGAGGATCAAACTAACATAAATCAAAGTATACGAGAAAAGAAAATCATTGCGTTTTTTTGAATATTTCTGTCTACAAATAAAATTCTGACAGCTGTCATAAATAGATCAAGTACATTTTTAACAACTGAAACATTTTGTTTCGATATTATATTTTTATTATAATAATCAACAAATTTTCTTAAAAAAAGTGATTTGATTATGTACAGTGTTAGTTATAAAATTTAACAATCGAACATTATAAAAAATATCTCTGCTCAAATTTTAAGCAAATAGAGTATTCTTGCTTTTAAACTGAATAGATAATCAAAACATTCATTCCCAAATAACTATTGACTAAGATTCACGATATATTTTCTATAAAATTTTAATAAATATATCGAAAAACTTAGTTTTGGATGTTTTGTTAAATTGTCTGAAGATATAAAAACAAGACCTAACTTTTTTCAATGAAGAAAATTTCCCCATTTGTGCGTGAATTTAGAAAGATCGATGTTAGCAAGTAGTTTCGTTTTTTGGAGTTTCCTTATACGATGAGTCAAGAAGAAAATGATGTCATCAACGTCGCTTTTCAATGCAAAGCCAAACAGCATCTTTTAAGTTCTTCCTACCTTTGTTCAAGCGAAGACGATGGTAATGATGAAAAATGTAAGTTTCAAATATTTTCACTTCACAATTTTTTCATGGGTGTAAGTACTAAGGTAGTGTGCTGATAAGTTTTGCCTGATCAAGATTGTGGATCCAATCTGCGCCGAAATAGGCGATTATTCTAACGGCTTTTTCATCCACTGCTTCCTTTTTAAGAATAGCATCACTTCGTCCTCGCCTTCATCAACAAGTCTGCGAGTGCCTCTAGTTTTGTAATAAGCTGTCCCTTTATTGTCGCAAAGAAAAAAATGACAAGTACAAGAAAGCTGCATAAAAATAAAGGTGAACTAGTCAACATGCGAGGTCTAGCAGTAAGGTAAAAATGGTGAACATTTGAATGATTGATACAGCTAGAACGTATTAAAAGGACAAACTGTAAATTGAGACAGAAGCGCATACTGAGGGAGCTACTGGTGCTCTACCATTCACATCCCTCACCTCTTTAGAAAATTTAGTTTTATGAAAATTGTAAAAAGTAAGCCTCCATTATATTATCCACTTATAGCGGAAATTTGAAATTCTATTTTCCTTATTATTTGGTTGAATGAAGGCACAATTTTTATGCTTTTCACTAGATATTGAAACCGATGGCCACAATTGCCCTTTTATATTTGGATGTTCTATTACTAAAACACTTCATGCGTTACAAAAAGACTCAGATAGTAATACATTCTGACCTCATTTATCAGACATTCAATTATATTAGACAATCAACCACCTATCTGATTCAATATTGACTAGTAACTAAATAATTTTCCTCAGCCTCTCATCTCACTAATTGGCAACAGGCCTGGTTCATATCAAATGGAATGATTGATTACTGTGTACTGAGACACCTTGCTACTTACAATTAAATATAAAAAATTTTAGCAAAGAAATCCTACCAAACTAGATTACTAACATAGAAAAGCAAAGAAACATCCTATTTTATCTTCATATTATTACTACGTACACATATATTCAATTAGTAAAAGTAAATTGTGTGAAAATAAATTTAGGGTATGAATTCGGGAAGGCCCTTTTAAATATAAATTGAAGGTTTAAAATGTTTGGAAGAAAATTTGCTACAAACCTTAAGTTTATATGAATTTGCTATTTCATTTCGTAGTTATATTCGATAAATTACATGGTAATGAATTTATTTGTACTAAGTTTTATTAAGACATATTTAAGGAAAGTACGAAAACATTGCCGACTATTCAAAGCAATCTTGATAAGAAAAACGAAGACATAAAATAAAATGCATGTGTAAGAATAAAGTTGCTATAAATTTGATTTCTGTAATGAAAGACTTGCTTTAAATTATATTTAGCAAATATAATGAAGGCACTTATCCTAACTTCTGTATTCTATTACATTAATTTAACTCTTTCAGTTACATTATTCAATATGGATAAACTTTTAGCCTTAAATTAAAGATAATACTTTCTTATATATTAATGTGTTTTAAGAAAATATTTGCCCTTCTGAAAAATTCGGGGGCTCCTTCTCAATATGAAATTTTCATTATTATCAAATGAAGTAGAAAATAATTTTTTTTAAATAAGAAAAGTAATGTGGAAAGTCTACTCACTAGCCAAATACGCCTTTTAAACAATATAAAAAAGATATAGAATTGAGATGATTCAATCCCCCCTCTTTGGACGTGCGCCCTTTCATCAATTGCAATCGATCATTGAGCGTGGTTAAAGTATAGGCCGTTTTAAAACGTAAAGCGAAGTGAGCTAATGTTTCTGAGCTAGTGATAGACTTTGTAGAGTTAGATCCGTTGTAGAGCGATATGGCGTATGTCTCTTTTTGGGAATGATTTTCGCCGCCATCGTTTCCACCCAAACTCGGTCCTGTCTCGGCGATAGAGCTGTTGGAGCGGCAGGAGGTGCTTCAAATGTTGCCGATAGCGAGAGTCTTTCTTTTAAAGCAAGTTTCTTCGTTTTAATCTAAATTGTTGACAAATTTGAGAAATTAAGCAAATAAATCTTATTTTGAAACGTTATCTGACACAAGAATTACTGTACTAAAAATCTAGTTTATATGAATTTGGAAAGTCACGGTATTTTATTTTTGAAATAAATATTTTTTAGTTCTCGGTAATATTCTCACATGATGGACAGATGATGGCAATGCCAGAATAGGGAATTAAAATTAAGTCTAGAATAAACCCTACTCCTCCGCCTATTCCAACTGCCCACTTATAAATTAATTATAAAGGCACATTTAATAAAATTCGTTTTTTAATGTTGTTGCATGTAAAGCTAAAGCTAAAGCCTTTAAGCCGGTAGTGTTTTTACTGAGAAGGATATCTTGTGTCGAACTAGGAACAAGGAAGCTTTGATGCTGGGTTGAACCCAATATCTATCAACCCCAAACATCTAGCCAGCCTTACTCACGCCCCCAAAATGATCCCATTACATCAAAAGATAATAAACATACTAAGTAATTATTATCATTTTTCAAACCTGTTCATTTAAATATTTTTATTTAACGTGAAATAATTAAAAGTTTTGCACCTTATATTTAATTGATTACAACTAGCTTTGAATCTAAAAAACGCAAAACTTAAAAATTAAAAAATGATCTGTCTTCACTTTCTTTTCTATTACAGCAGAGTATGAAAAAGGATTGAACAATACTCCTAATTCATCCAACAGTAAGCAAAAATCCTTGTATTCTTGTGATACTCCTTGTCATGGCTCAAACTCTTCAACACCAACTCACACTCCTACAGAACGCCAACAAATTGTTTTATTAAAACAACTTATGAAGGACCAAGAAAAAGTTTCAATTTCTCCAAGTATTCACATTTAATTTTATTTATTCGCACTAATATGTTTTACGTTTAAGATTTAAGTATTTGTTATTAAGAGTATTCTTTGAATCTTTTTGTATAGTCTTTTTCCGTAAATTTTTTTTTGAGAAATTTTAATGGCTATGCAATTTTTTAGAAACTCGCTTTTTTAATTTAAACTTTTTCGTCCAATCAATAGGCATCATCATCCTTGAGGCGAAGCTTGTTTTCACAAGTGTATATTTAATACAAATCAAATGCGTATATAAACGAACTGAATAAGCAATTTTATTCATTGACTCATGGATACTGATGAAGCTAACCCATCAAAAATATTCGAATCAAAAAGATCTAAATTAAGCAGCTCTTTATACACACACACACACACAATCGAAGAGAATCAGCTTTGCGATTGATGTTAGATTTGTCCATAAAAAATGAACTTTTCTGATAAAAATAAAGAATCGCAAAAAAGAAGTAAGGCAAATCCTTTTTATCTTCAGCAAAGTTTCAATAGTGTTCAAGATTGTTGTGCAAACTTTTCAGTACAATTTTTTTGTAAACAGATTTATCCTGATAAAAAGCGAAGTGAATAAGATAACAAAACCAAACTTTATAACCAAATCTGACTGGTTTACTTCTTACGCACTGTTTGCAAGGATGTTTGCCAAAGTATTCGATCTTTGATTCATCATGTGCTATACATTGCGGTGGAACAAAGTATTCATGAATTTTTTATTCAAATGATTGGACAAACTCCGAATCTTAAAAAATTTGTCTTTCATGTCTATTGATTCATTATTCGCAAAGGGAACAAATTCCATCAATTTCTGGAATCTATTATTTCTCATACCGTTATACATCATTTCATTTTTAACATCAATTTTACCTTCTCAATATAAATGCCTTGAAGGTACAGTGCCATATCCAGAAATTTAGAGAATTCCAGGAAATACCTTCAATAATCATTTTTAATAAAGAAAATCAAATTTGTTTTTAAAATTTGAGTATGTTATTGTTTCCTCACAAATAAAACTAAAAATTTCTTCATCAAAAAAAAGCTCAAACAATTCATTAGAATTCATATTTCTGAATTAGGGGAAAATCACTCATAGGAAAAATGGAAAAACTTGGATTGAAAGCACTATCGCCATTCATCCAATCATCTTCATTTGTATCAAGACTCTGTTCTTCTCTATAGTCGTTGTATTTGCTTCTGCAAGCAATTGTCCACTACCATTGTATCCTTCACAAATTTCACAATTTGATCTTTCAAAATCCAGACATTGTATCTTCATGAGCTTAGTCTTCATCCGTCAAAACGGTAGCGTTTAGGGGTTCAATAAATATTTCAGGAATATAACTTATTGAAGCATTTTCATCATCACATATTAACTCGTGTAAAGATCTGGACATTTTTGTAACCAAAAATACGCAATTAGAAAAATTTAATAGAATTTAAAAAACAGTTTTTGTAGGAAGGCTACTTTATTCCAAAAGACAAATAATGCTTTTCAAAATTTTTGCGCTTTTAAATTTTTATTATATTCTCTCAGGGAACATGGGTAAAAATAGGTGTCAACAAAATTTCATAAAAATTTTCCACAACCTTCAGGACAAAAAACTTTTTTAAATGGGAGGAAGATTTTTAAAATATATTTGCTGGAATATTTCAATGAAATTTTTTACGACACTCACAATTTTCAAAGATGCACATTTTTAGAACTTTCAAAAAACAATTCATGCTTTATATTAAATATTTGTATCACAAACTACAACGTGATAAAAATCTTCTTGCCCCCTCTTCTTCAAATGCGCGTCCTTGGGTTGTAGTTATAAACTCATGGATGGCTGGGGCGCATCTAAAGAAGGGCGAAGGGGCAATCGCTCCCATCCTTTTTTACGTATGCATTTGGAATATTGTTTAATTGGAGCCAGTTATTTATATAGTCTCTGAATTTTGCCAAAAAGAGACAAAA